>VWYI01039997.1:728-8228 GCA_013399455.1 Anthoscopus minutus | reverse complement strand
CCCAGAATGCTTCCAAGACGTCAACATAAACTAATTCACTTAGTCAAAACTAACATTTTGCTGAGTTAAAATGAAATAAAATCTGAGACAGTTTGTCCTATGTCAGCTCAGGGAGACAATGCAAAAGGCTTCTCTTAAGAGTATGCAAGACAGAATGATTCCAGGACTGGTAAGGATGAACCTCTTCTGCTAGGTTCAACCATAGGCTAAAAGCAATTGTTGCAGATCATCCCTAAGAACCACCAACAGAAGATACTTAAGGAATGACAAACGAGAAAGGACAGTGTAAAACTCTTCCAAAGATTATTCTAGCTTTTGGAAATAGCTCAAGGACTACCTGAATCACTGTCTCTGTATTCATTGGTGACTGAATTAATGCATTAATGATGCATTAAGGACCCAAATGAACTTATGAAACCCATGTAAACTTTTAGCATCTGCAACACCCTGCAGAACAACTATAAACTACATGGAAAAGTACTTTACTTTTCTTGAACATACACACACAAAGACACACATACACACACACACACACACGCAGTTCCTCTTCTAACACTTTCTTGTTCTTGCATCAAGAGAACCTAGGGAAAATCATTCTGCTGCCTTCACCTTCTTTGTGCCACTCATGATTTTACAGACCTCCACACATCTATCACATCATCTTCAATCAGTCTTTTCCAAACCACAGTACTAATTTATTTAGTTGTTCCTTGCCTGGAAATCACTTCAAATCTTGGTTGCCTTTCTCTGAATGCCTCCCAGGTCTTTTAGGAAATGAGAGACTGGGGGACAACGGGACAAGTGGGGAGGGAGATGAAACCAGTACTGCACACTCTATTCAGGATACCAACTAACATGAATTTATACAGAAACAAAATGGTATGTACCATCTTGTTCAATGTTCCTTTTTCTCCTCAATTTCTGTCTGCCTAGAGCACACTACTGAGCATCTGGGCATTGATCAGTCGTTTCCAGAAAGATTTTTATTACTTTTCAAGAATTATAATTTATTCTTCCCTACTAGGTCAATACATACATTGGACACAGAAATACTATAGGGTTTTTGGTATTTCCTCGCTTCCCCTTACTTGGCAGAGCATCTAAGCTTATCTTGTTAACTGAGAAGTCAACTTAGTCTTCCTGCAATTCTTCTCAAGCAGTTCCTGGTTTTACCACCCTGCGCAGCTCAGCCTTGTCAAACTCTGCATTTCAGACTATTGACTGGTGATGTCTCTGCTGGAAATAGTGACTGGTTACTTCTGCCCATTTCCATATTTTTTGTCGCTCCTGAAAAGAAGTTAAATCCATACCTGGATCCCTGGTACTTTGACAGAGATGTTATGAATTGGAAGACAACTCAAAAAGTTACTTGCTTCCATTCTCACTCACTCTTTGACAAGCTGTCCCAATGTTATGCTCTGGCAGAGACTGCTACCTAATTTCCACTTGGATTTCAGCTTAAAAATATGGTCTGTAATAATTTCAGAGGTGCTCCAAGACTCTTTCAGTTTATCTTTCTAAGATGAAACCTCAAACCCTTTCCAAGTAACTTCATTTATTCCAGAGACCTCTCCTCTTTCACCACCTCTACAGCCATGTTGTATACTCAATATTACTCCACTTGGTGCCAAATCCATCAAAACACTTCCTGCTACCCTTGCAGAACACAGCTTTTATGTCCTTGTGGGCAGACCAGAAAAATTGTGTGGAGAGCATCACAGCAATATCAATGTACATAGCACTTCCTGAAATGTGTGCTTAAGCCCATTGTGCAGGAATGGAAAAAGTGTATTTACTCATGCAGTTAGATTAATTTCACCCAACTCTGACATCTAAAGCCTGATACCCAGTTAAACTTCTCCATTAGTTTGCCCCATGATCCATTTATAGTAAATGGAGGAAGAAAAAAGCATCTCCAAAAGCAATTCACCTAACAGATTTTGGGATGCGGAAATCCTCCCTGCCCTAGACCCTCTTAATAACGTAAGGGATTTTGCAAAGAGTATGATCGGTGTATCTGATCACTAAGTGACTGCTATGTAGATCAGCAATGTAAATCACGATGTTTAAAACTGCACAGTGACAAAATGTCAAGAATTCCAAAACCTTGTGACTTGTCTCTTGCACAACCATTGCCCTTGCAGTCTTCCTTGTCATATACCATTCATTAATGACAAATACTTCAGAACCGATGTTGGCAACATAAGACACTGCTCATCAAGACTGAGCTACTTCATCAACACGTGGTTAACTGTGAGAAATCCTATCTTAGGGCCTGACCTGAGTCTTCAGAAGTCAGCAGGCACAAATGAGCCTCAAGTGAAAAAGACAGGCCTTGCCTTTGGTTTTGCAAATAAGCTTAAGCTTTATCTCTAGAAGAGGAAGGTGTTTATTTGTTGTCTCACAGATTAAATAACTCAGTTTAAACAGACATGGAATAACCTTTTACCAAAAAAAAACTAGTCAAGAATAGCATTGAGATATTCAGGCGCTCACCTACATGAGTACCAAGAATATCATTAGAGCCACTGTTAGGGAAAACACAAAAACATTTTTGTAAGGATAATGAATTCACACAGATCTTACATTAAGTTAATTTTTAGAGACAAAAGACATGATCTGTTTGGAAATTTGTTTATTCTGTGGCATCTCCACCTCCTATGGAACATCTGGCAGCAATCTGACATAAACAGCACCTTAAAATACACAGCCAGTCAAGGGCAGTTTGGAGGGAGTCCTCACCCATTCCAAAACTCTCCTGTTGAAGAGCATAATTGTTTTGTCTGTAACTATGAAAAGATTCTGTGTGCACACAGAACATTCATGACTCAAAACATATTAAATTACTACATCTGAACTTTGAAACAACTTGTTATATTAGAAAAACAAATAATGGAAACTGCCAGATAGTAAGATATTTTGTTAGGGAATGCAAATGAAAAAACAAAGCCTGGAATGGGAGCAGCATCCCAGCTTCAGCTGAAGAGAATACTCAAAAATAGACAACCATGAAAATAACATATGATAAAAGTAACTGTGTTTTCTGCCACCTATTGGCCTTTTTAGCGAACAATTATGAAACAAAGGACTACACCACTCACAAGGTTCAGCCTCTACTGTCTTATAAGGGAATGCATAGAAGGTCCTCTCAAACTACCACTGAGTAATGACATTTGAAACCAGTTTCTTTATGCAGTTGTTTCAATCTAATGCAGTCACTGTTGAAGAAAGCACTGGGAGGCTCTGCTGGTTACAAAAAACAGGTGAAAAGACTGAAAACCCCCCGACTAAACAAAAAACCATAGCTCAGGATAAAAATAACCACTTAAATTCAACAGCTTACTATTATGTTTGTTTTTAGCTACTAAGAAATAATAATCAAAATACACAAGTTTTACTGAGCAGTGTATTTCTCAATAAAATACATTCAAAAAATGAAGATTTAAGTTATTACCTACAATAAAATGCCCAAATGTGTTGAGTAGATACACATGTTTGAGAACAAACTGGATGTCACTTCAATTCATATAGAAAACAGTTAATGTCATTTGTATAGACTTCCCACCAGTTATAATTAACAGTAAAGAGGTCTTTTCTTCTTTGTCACCTTCAGGCCCTATTTGCGTTTTTATTTTCTATCTGTTAATCTCTCGTAACAAATGACAACAATAACTGTTGCTATTATGCATGGAAATTAAACATGTAGATAACTGTGTGAAGGGAGCTATTTTTGAAAAAAGCAGTATCAGAAACATGTAGCTCTTTATGTCTCTTGCTTTGCTTTGATAATTAAGCCATAGCCTTCATTTCTTTTAAACAAAAACCTTTTCCATGGACATGCATGTTGCAATCAAATTCAATACATGCATTATGTTCTGATTCAATCTCTTCAAGTGCATTATTGTTAACCCTTATTTGATTCATGCCTGTCATCTTCACTGACCAAACAAAACCAATCCTTCATTTCCCAGCAGCTATCACTGAGTCTGTAAATTAATTTGCAGTAGATCAAACAAAATCATAATAGGGAACCTTCAGCTTTGTTCTACTTGGTATCTGCAACACTGTGGGAAATGAAATATAAGTTGACAGACGGAAAAAAACCAACTAGCGTTTCCAAATATCACATCCACAAATGCTTAGTTCATTTTAAAATATAAAAAAGTATGCAAAAAACCCCTGAAATACATGCACAATATAAAAGAAAATCCCTGAAGAGTATTAAGTCCATGAACTGTAGCTAATAGGGAGAAATTTGCAAGTCAAAAGTAATTTTTGTTTCTTTGTAAGTCTGTTCTTGAGAATTAGCCTCTCCCATTCTAATGATCAACAAGCATTAGAAATATTACCCCAAAATACAGAGGCAAGTGGTTTTGCAATAGCCTTTCAAACAGAAGTTGCAGGGGTCAACAACATGCGTTTACTGAGCTTCATCTTAATAATTTTTAAAAATTACATTTGACAATGTTGCTTGGTTGCGCCCGCTAAGTAAAGGACTGAATGTGCTTCTCTAAGACACTTCAGTCCTGCATCTGCTCCTGCCCTTAGACAGTCTGGATGCTGAGGCACTGTAACACTTTAGAAGTTCATATGGAATGAAAAAATGTGCTGGTAAAAAGTAGAAAGCTGCAAGCACTGAAAATTACTCTGAAGTCACCATCAATTACTTCAGAGTTGAATTCACTTGTAATTCATGCTTACTTCTCCACTATCTTCCTCCTCATTGAAGACAATATTAACATGGATTTTTGAAAATGGAACCTTGATGGATGATGCCCAGTCTCAGAGCACATTACACCCCAAATCAATGTCTCCAGCACTGCAGAGCTGATGTTGCCACCTTACACCATCAAACCCACCAGAAGGGAAGCACAGGATCCCAAGCCTAAACATGCTATCCCAGTCAGCCAGCTTAAGCCTGCTGCTCATGTCACTGATCAGCAAACCAGTTTTTGGAACAGTGAAGTGAAGATTTTCTGATCCCGGTACCATTGTGAGTCAGTAATCAGGACATTTTCACTTCACACTGGCCTTTCTTTTCATACTATTCTTACAAAAGCATATCATTTCCACTCATTCTGAGACCAGAAGCTTCAAAACTCGCTTTCCTGACAACATCCACTATTATGGATAGTATTGCCTAACAGGGCAAATCTGGCTGAAGTGGCTTGAAATCCTCTGGAAGGATGAGGTTCCACCAATACCTCATTACTGTATATCAAATCTATTGATCGCCCCGAGCAACATTAAAAGACAGATGATTTTATGAACTTAAATCAGACAGTTCATCATGGCAGCAGAGGACTTAACTCAGTGACTGAAAGTTACCAGTTCCAGTTGCAGTAATTTGTTTCACACTTGTGGTGTGCTCTCTCTTTCCCACCTGTTTGTATCTTCTGTAAATAGCTGAGTGTTTGGGGGAAACAGGAAACTTTCCTACAGTAGCAGACAACATGTCAGGAACTAGAACCACAACCTCTGTTTGCATTTTCTTTGGCCAATGTTTTGACTACCAGTAGTAACTACTGGTTAGTAGTTACTACTACTACAACTATCTTTTGAGAATTACATCCTGATTTTACAATTCCAATGTGAAAGGTGATATGAATATTGACTTAAAGATAAGCTTTTGCTATAAAGTCATGACGTTTTTCTGCCGCATACCGGAAACCAAATTACTTTGAAGTAATTTCAGCTTCTAATCTGCTTTCTTGGCTGTTCAGAACAAAGAAAAACTCTAGTAACAACACTAGCACAATTCAATGCATCTGTCCCACCTCGGTGAGATACCAGAAGCAACGAAGTCTGAGTGACAGTGTAAGAACTAGCGTCATGCACTGGAATTTCAGCAGACAAAGTAGACCTGAGCGACACCTACCTGCCACTGCTGCAATGCCAAGAAATCCCCTCAGGTCAGGAATGTTATCATAAATAGTGAAATAAGACTCCACCAGAAAACTTTACCCACTTAGTAATGTGAATCATGGAATCATTAGCGTTGGAAAAGACCTCTAAGATTGGAGCCTAGCCATTTTCCAGCAGCCCAGCTGTCACATGCACACACCTTTTGAACGCTTCCAGGGACGGTGATTCCACCACCACTTCAGTGAAGTTCAGTATAGCTCAAGTTCCTAAACTATACTTAGCTTAGCAGCTAACCCCATAACACCACCCCACATTTTTGTGGGGAAATACACCTGACAAAAACCTCAGACGATGTACAACATCGATCATTTAAACAAATCGATCCTACTGCTGCTAGACAAAAGTCACAGACTCACTTAACTTTTGAAAGGGTTTTTCCAGATGGAGGACTTGCTAAGATCAGAATTGGTATAATCAGAAACACACACTTCTCTCCTGCAGGAACTTACAGTAACTCTCTGCAAAGTCCTGGTGCCTGCCTGCTCTGTGCACGTTCCGTAGCTGCTTCATCCTGAATGTCCCTCCAGAGCAAGTAAAAAGACACATCAGACAGCTGCTTGAATGATCTCAGGGATGGAGTAACTTCTCTGTAAGACTACTAAGGCAGAGTCAGAGTAGAACACTTTGATCAGGAGGGCTCCTCACAGGTGATACCTTAAGACACCTGACTTTGTCAATTCTCTGTGTCTTGACAGCCTGAGCAGACACAGCCACACCTCTGGAACCTGCAGCTCCTAATGGCAACAACCTGAATTTACATAAGACTGGATGAACATATGAAAGGGATGCCTCATGATGTTTAAAAACCCATCTCATGGTTACCCCCCTCTTTGGGCACAGGAAAGAAAAGACTTAAGAAAACTCTACATAAAGGCAAAATTCTAATCCAATATTGTCAGAAAAAAAAAACTGAGAGAAACAAAAAGAGGGTGCTGCCACAGAAGAGCATAATATATCCAGAAAACGAGCCATCAGGCTTCCCTTCTTCATCCCCCCCTACAAAAATGACTACCATGAGAAATTAAGCCTTTTTAAGAGGCATCTTACTTGTTTTGGCATTTTTCCTATCAAGGAATGTCTCCTTGGTAAGTAAGAAACAGGCACACTATTTAGAATCATGCAAAACCAACCCTAAAAAATGGAATAATGAAGTTAATAGCAATCACTGATGCAGAATTCTGGGTCAGCAACTTTTTCAGGATCCTTCAAAACCTGGTATTTTCCAAGCAAATCAGTTACCAAGCACTAATGAAAACATGTATTTGCGACACCATGAGAAAGATCTTAATTTATCTGTGAAGGAAATCCAGGGGATCTGCAAAGTCTCTTCCATTAGAGAGCTTGAACATACTGGGATCTCAAACCTGTATATGAAAAGACATTGTTATTGATGTATCAGGCATTTCAGCCTTCTTTTCACTGCAACAAAAAAATTGATGGAGAAGCTCTCTCCACTTCTTTAATATGTTACTACCAGGAGATCAAATCATACTAAATCAAAAGCCCTAATGTTATGTTCAAGAGATCCCTTGCTAGAGAAAAGTCTGAACTCCATCTGATAACTTTAAAATGTAA
>VWYI01039996.1:0-12648 GCA_013399455.1 Anthoscopus minutus | reverse complement strand
ATGAGAAGAGACGTTTATTATCATAGCACCGTAAAAAGGACTGGCACGGTGTCCTAGACTTTCCCAAAGTAAAAATTGAAGTATAAAGATTTTAAGATCAGAATTTTAGTAGGTCTACTAGAATCCAGAAGTTTATGCGAGGAAACTTGAATATGAGCATATGCATAATTCACACATAGAGATATAAAATATTTCTTCACATGGTAATACAAGAGGACTCATCTGGGCTTGAAACCTGTGTAATGTGATGTGAGTAGAGATAAATGTGATTAAACATTTCAACTGTATTGAACACAAATATGTGCTTTCACCAGTTCCATTCTTTCGCTGATGGATCAGTCTTTCATAAAACAAGGAAACTACTGTTTCCAAAATGCTTGTAAGTATCACTGCTTTCTTATTTATTCTTTCATATATATATAGATATACATTGCTTGACTGCTGTGAAATCACAGCACAAGACTGTTTGTTCTCAGATGCTATTTGGAAAGCAAAATAGAACAAAAGAAATGAGAAATAAGGAAATAAAAAATACCTTAGAGTCCAGATTCCCTCCTCTTAAAAAGCTCTCAAAACAAACAACACCTCACCAACCTACAGACTATTCTCCATTTTATAATTCTTATTCCAGCTATCTTCCATTTACACTGCAGTTGTCTAATGTAAGCCTGTGACTTCTTCCAGAACTGTACTTTTGTACCTAAAACTTAATGTCTTCTGTACAGTTTCCATAGCTTATAGCTTCCAGATCCTTGCCTCTCTTCACAGAGAGGCCAGAGAAGCAACAAAAATTTTCTGATGTTGTTTGTACTGTCTTGTCCCCATGAACAGTACATTTCTGGTTCTTGAAAAGGACTTCTGGATCAATGCTATCCTGAAGGTTTCCCCTGCTTTTTGCACTTTGGCATGATATATTTGACAAGGTCAGAGAGGTAAAGAGAAAAGTTAACATTTCTTTAGCACTTTCTCCCCCTTTAAACAGTATACCTCTTCTAATACCACTCTTTTTCTCTTCTCCCATGCCTTTACTCTCTCTCAATGCTTTTTCTTTGCACGCTCCCTTTTTCCTCCTGAATTTTGCTCCACCATAGCAGTAATTATTATCTTGACCAATAACCCACTCCATGATGCAATTAATATTGTTAGCCTTAGTAGCTGCCGTCAGATTTATATCTTCCCTTTACACTTAAATAGAGAGATCATGCAACAAAAATCAAGACCAAACCAAATGGAAATAATTAATTTCCTTAATTTTCCTCTCCTGTGCAAAAGGGATGGGAAGCAACGTGGTCTGCTCTTGAAAAATGAGTGGAAAGGCTAGGAAGATCAAATCTATTGCTTCCAGAAACAGTGCAACTCTTCCACTGTGAGGAAAACACTGGGCCAAAATATTAAAAGGCAGTGGTAGTAGATTTTTTTTTACCCTTTTAAAAATTATGACTCATTTTGGACAACTTGCAATTTCTTATTTGGTTTTGACAAATGACTGAAGACTGAAGAATTATTTAGTGTTCTCCTTGTAGGGTAGTCAAAATGGTACCTAGCATGGCAGTTAGAAGTTGGAGCAATTTGCAGAGGAAAAATTACACTAATGTTAATGATGCATTTTAGAAATGTACTATAAAAAGTCATAGACTATGACTTTCTTTTTGGCACAAACTTTTAATGAACATTTAAAGCCTAATCCAGCAACACAGAATTTGTCAGTATTTCCTACTGACTTTACCAGGGTTTGAATCCACCCCACTGCACTGGCCTATTTTCACCTCTTTCTGTCATAAACAGAGAGTTCATTGTCGCCTTCTATTTGAGAAACACAAAATTTATACTTAGGTTACCGCTTTTCTCCTTCCTGATGCTGGTTTTTAAAAGGGTCAAGAAAAGAAAGGAAAAAAAAAATTCAAGGATATAAAGACCCAAAAATTACTCATAGAACTGTTGGAGTGAGTTCCAAAGGAGGGCCACAAAATTGATTACAGGGATGGAACACCTCTCTATGAGGAAAGGATGAGAGAACTGGGGGTCTTCAGCCTGAAGAAGACAAGGCTCTAGGGAGATCTTAGAGCACCCTTTTCACACCTAGAGGTGGCTTACAAGAAAACTGGAGACAGAGACCTTTTACAAGGGCATGTAGTGCCAGCACAAGGGTTACTGGCTTTAAACTGAACGAGGTTAGGCTTAAATTGGTGAGGCACTGGCAGAGATTGCCCAGAGAAGTTGTGCATGTCCCACCCCTAGAACTGTTCAAGGTCAGGTTGGATTGAGCTTTGAGAAAGCCGGTTTAGTGGAAGGTGGCCCTGCCCAGGGCAGGGGAATTGGATCTAGATGCTCTTTACATTTCCTTTCAACCCAAACCATTCTAGGAATCTATGACAGATCTTCACTTGACTTTCTTTCCATTTCTCTGAGGCTTAGGGAGAAATCTTGTGACTGTTTTTACTGTTGCAGCATGATTTTGATTTACAGCCTATGCACCATTGTCCCACACATTCCTATGCAGATCAAGAAAACTGCTTCCTTTCTGTCTGTCACTCAAAGGTTATTGCAACACCATGCCTCAGTCATCCTGGGGAAATGGAGCTGGAAAACATCCAGACTATTTTCTTCACAATAGATGACCCTGTCTCCTCACATGAATAAATGCCCCCAACTCTCGTCCAGTTCCATGGTAGCATGGGGAATACTATCACAGATGCTTCTTTTAATGCTGTGTATTTCCCAGAGATCACACAAAAGAACAGAAAGGCTTGCCACTGAATAAGAAATCAGAGCATTAATTTACCAAGAATGAATGCCAATGTCAGTCATGAACCAAGAGGAACAAGATTCTGTTATTAGTAAGGGTTTTAAATAGTTATCTTATACTATTTAACATTTCAGCTGTTTTTTATTTTCATATTTGTAAAAGTAAATAAGTGCTTTAGTAGAGAGGGACAAATAATGAGCTCAGTCATTTCCTTTTCTATTTAAAAAAATAAAATGTAACAGGATAGGGAAGTTTGCATTTTTATTGTATTTTAAATACATTCACTGAATGACAAAACTTTTCAGAAATTCAAAGTTACTAAGGAGTCTATAGTCTAAAATCTTTCACACTAGAAGTTTCATTCTAGCAAGACAGACTAAAAATGGTATTTACCCGTATGTGTTTGTCTTCCTTCTTATATAAATTCAGCAAATAGAATTCCCTTTGACACAGTTTAAGTAAGTCACACAGGAAGCATCCTGATAAAGAGAAAGCAAAATTCTTTTTATTGTCTATTCTTTTGTTATTTGCAGAAAGGAGGATGCTTAAGGGGAAAAATGAAGCTCAGCTGAAGAGTTAAGAGTGGGTGGGAGTTAAGAAGAATTTGACTTACTAACTGTTGCAGTGCTTAGGACAAGAAAACTGAGTAAACATCACCTAAAAGAAAACAATTACGTATTTTTTTAAGAATAGTTCTGAAATATAGATTGAGAAATAAGTTGTACTGGAATGCAGATCTCTCAGGCAAAGAATAACTGTATGCAAACTCTCAAAATATTATAATAATATATACCACAATATAATAAAGCACAGAAAACAATACATCTTGCCTTCTGAAATGCACCTCTAATGCTTAAATCCTCCTCTGCATTGTGCTTTAGATGATGCTGAAAGCTGAACTTCTCCCTTTTGGGTCTCAAACAAGGAGGCATACATGTGATTAAAAGCCACTTTTACTTCTTAGATCAAGTCATGCATTAAATGAAGATGGTTAGCCCCAAGGCCTAATTTTTTAATAAACATTGCTGTCACTGCTTAAATATGTCAGAATTGAAGACACGTCTAGAGCTGGACACTCCTTCAAAAGGTGAAATCCACTTAAAGTTTTCCCAAAACTCAGCAAAACTTTCAAATGTCAATTTTTAATTTTTTTTTTCTTAGTTAAGTAGGCTAGATTTTATTGTGGTTTACGGACTCTAATCAGACTGGATATACAGTACAAGATTTTTTACCTCAGCTTTTCTGAAACTATTCCTGTCCTGGCCTCTGTAAGAAATGTATTACTTGAAGATCAAATAACACTTTCAAATTCAAACAACATAACCTGAAGCTCAGTTCAAAGTTTCAGAGGAGACATATCTATACATGGACAGCTTGTATTAAATTCTAGTCTCAGTGTGGACTGTGTTTAATAAACACAAGGCATCTGGTGTATTTTTTATTTTCACTTATCTTCTATTTATCTTTTACTGTCAGTAGTTTCCCCAGATTGGACTAGTCCAACCCTGAGTAAAATGGCTAATATTTTTTTCTTGGTGCATCAGCTATCATATTTTAGTCACTTGAGACTTATCAGTCTATATTACTAATACATTGTACTATACTACTGACAGTTCTATACAGCTGTTGCTCTTGTACAGAAATTGTTGATTTTTTAGGCATTGCGAAGCTAGCTCCTGTCTGGATATTGATAAAGTCATAATATGGCATCAGTGTAAACAAACCCACTAAATGCTCACCTTGCTTTTTGTCCGAGCTCTGTGCAAGGCTGTGCTGTTTCCAGTACTGACACTGACCAGGGTAAACAGAGAGCATTTGTTTGTGTTAATGACATCAGTGCAAAACCTTTTACATGACTCTGTAATTCTCAAGTGGCTTGTAAACAAGGGCAGTTTAAATGTGAATATGCAGTTTAAGCTTACTCTGGCAAGACACAAAGGAACTTGAGCAGTGTAATATGCTTCTATGGTAGATGACATAGCAGCACCATAATTTAAACTTTACTAATGCTGTGGTAGAAATAAAGCCTACACTTCTTTAAAATTGTTTTTCTTAACGTAAGTGCTACATTTAAATACAGTGTCTGTTGTTTTCAAAGAAAATATTTGAAATAAAACTGTACTACACTCTGTGAGTGAGGACAAAACAATTGAAAAACAAATTAAAGCAATTACCATGCTGCTAATATAGACAGAGGTAAGGAAATCCAAACTAACAAAAAAAATCCATCAAAAATATACAGAAAATCTAAAAGTTTCTCATCAGCTATTCTCACCCTTATGCTTTTCTCACCCTTAGCAGGATTCCTGTTTGATTATCCTTGAAATTAATTCTGATATATTTCCTGTTTAACGTATCACATTTATTTATGGTTTTATGGTAGCACCAGATGGAAATGCTAAGACCAAATTAAAGAAGTACAGAAGATATTTAAAACTGACAATATTAATTAAATGCTGAAAGAGTTCTAGCTTTCCAAGAAAAAGCAATTTCCAACTTCCAAAACCTTGCTATTATTTTCATTTTTAAAAAAATCCAAGGAAAATAAAATAAAAATCTTAAAAGTTTCAGTGTACTGCTTTTGAATAACGTGTTCCACAATTTTAAGACAGACAGTCTATTAAATAGAAAAAAGATTTTTCTTTTACATAAAGCAAGACAATACAAAAGCACAGCTTTTGTAATTTTGGTAATATTGCAGTTCTACAAACGTATTGCATAGTATGTGTTACGAAAATAGTTCCCATATTTTTATATATACTTCTATACACAAGAAAACCATTAACATGAAGGTTACAAAATAAAAATGGTTATCAGACCTTTACTGAGCAGTGTTCAAAACAATAAGACACTCAGATTTTCATACAACTTTCATGTGCATTACAGTGAATCAGCTGATAACAATTCCATGGTCTCAAATTTGTGGGTTTTTAATTAGTTTTTTATTTAGCAATTTTTTGGAATCTCAAAACAAAGCAAAACAAAAAACAAAACAAAACAAAAAAAACCCCTAAAAGATACATTGTGTTAGCAACCAAATATCTTAAACATTCTTCATTAAATCCTTCTAGATATTTATGGCTGTATCTTCCAGACTTAATAACCCTCTGAATCTAAAATGGTTGAAAGTGAGTTGTTTTATCCAGTCAAGGCAATTTTACAAGCAAACCACTATAACTTTGATTCAAAGAAGCAATGTCTTGGCATGTTTTCTTAGGAACACCAAAAGACCCTCATATGCATGAATGTGATTGCAAGACACAGACCAAAAATTTAAACTTTGGAAAAAAGTGAAAATCTACAGCTCAAAATGCTGCACAGATCGAAACTATATTACATTTCATGTTGTAATTACAACTTTTCATCTCTTCATTCCAACAGAATTAGTAAAAACAGCAGTGTCATAGTGTTGAATATAATAGAAGTGTCTGTCTTTGGTCTTAACACTTAACCAATGAATGAACTGCAAAACAAACCATACAGCTTACAGAGCTCAGAGAGGTTGGCTGATGCTTTTATTTTTGTCTTCTTTTTTTTTTTTTTAAAACAAGAAAGAGACAGTATCCTATAATGTGACATAAATATTTTTTACAGGAAATAGATCTATCATATATATTAAATACATGTAGCCAATAAGGTCTTTGCAGATATTTCATTGTTGTCATATGGATGGCATCTTATTTTTTTAGTATGGTTAATGCTTTGAAAACACTTTTCCAATACTCCTTGAAATCATGTGGGGTAGAAATAATTTTTGAAATAAAAATTGCTTTCTTCCCTTCTTACTGTTTTCAATGGATTTAAAGTAAAACATCAATGTTATGAAATTCACCAGAATATTAAGACATTATGAGAATTTGCTATTGTATCCCATAGATTGCTGAAGCTCTTAAATATACTCTCCTTCGTATTGATGGGACTCCAATAATGAATATCCTGACAGTGCAGAGCTGCATGAATTTACTGGCTTGTTTTCAGGAGTCCAATGTACTATCCACATGTCTTCTGAGTTCGCTTCACACAAATTGGCAAATTATTCCAGTCTTGCTGTTCAAATTAATCCAGTAAAAAAATATTTTTTTTTCCTACCTGCTCATTCCCAACCAAGTTAGTGTGAAATTTATTAAGTTTGGGTCCTTCCATCCAGTGAACAGAGACCTTTTTTAAACGAATAACAGGTAAATACTCTCAGAAGGTGAAGAATAAACAAATACGAATTTTTCAGTGGAAAATTCTTGAAAAAATATCTGCAAGTCATCCTGGAGGTTTGTTTGAGGAGAAAGAAAGCTCCTTGGCTTTTTTGCTACTTGTGTGCAATTTGTAGTCAGCCACATTTTAATTCACTAAGTAGATTAGTTACTATATTTGTTCAACTTTTAAGCAACGGGTGTATGTAGGTGTGCGCATATAATGAATACACATAGATGTGTCTTCATACATATCTTTATACTTTTCCTCCTGAAATTCATGACTGTCACTCTACCATTCTATTACTTGTGTGCATAAGAAAAACACATCTATATCCCTACAGTTACAAGTGTGTCTTGTGTGGCTACACTTTCTCTTATTTTATTGTCATCTCCTTTGTCATTTGCAACACTTTTTGTCCCCTCTACTATCTTCAAAACGCTCATGTTCTAACACATTTTCTTGCAATATTTTCTAGTATATTTTCTTTAAAAGAAGAACAACCTCAAATAGACAACAAGTCAGCTGTTAACAGCCTTCTTTTGAAGACATAAAATAATAAATTTAAAATCTTCATTTAACTGTTAAAACCAGTAAATACAGAATTCTTGCTATAGGGTAAAATTCACACCTCTGAAGAGGGCCAATGGTAAAGCAAGCACCAATCAAGCCATTGACATGTCTTGTGCTGGTCTTCTGCACAGGAGTGAATTTCACCTGAAGTGAAAACAAAGTCAGCCTTATTAGGTGTTAATAAGATGCCGAGGTAATCACCGTACTTGTTTGCTTATTTTCATTTATTTTCTCTAACAAAAAAAAAAGTGTTTAGAAATATCCACCTTGCACCATCTCCCCTGGCTTTAGAATTACTTTGTAAAAGTTCTCATTTCATTGGTGATGTTTGATTCCAACGTCTCTAAAATTACAAGCTAGGTGATGTAATTTAAAGAACAGAATTAAAAAGCATACTTACCTCACACAATCAAGCCATCTTCCACATTAGGAAACATTTTTTATATTGTTTTACTTCCCTGGGTTCTGCAAGTTTCAAGATACTCTTGTTAATTAATGTTGTGATAAATTTACCAGAAGCATACCAAAGCATTTTTTAAAAGATTTCAATTACCAATCGAGACAAAAAAGTATGAACACTGATACAAGAAAGAAACCCCACATGAAACTTGTCAAAAAAGAAAGTCAGTAGTGAGATCTCAGAGCAAATGTGGCTGCATAATTTAAACACAGACCTAGTAAAGTCGAAGTAATATCGATGTACTTTTTAATACTGAATGTCATTTAATATGTGGTTTTATATATACTACTAGTACTTTGAAACCTCAGCAGCAGACAGTAAACAAAAGAGAATAATAAATGTGAATGTCATACAAGTTAGTGCACTGCTTCTCAGCATCACACTTTACATTACTAACAATGTTTGTACTGTGCTCATGTGGCAGCAGTTAGACACAGTCAGAAAATGGGTGAGATGTACCTTTGAAGATTTCTCTCTTGGTTTTGTAATTGCCAATTATAAGAACCTTGTGAAGAGCAATACACTGATCAACAAACATATAAGAAGAATTTCCTTCTTCACCCTGTTCTTCTTTCCCAGAAACTCTATGTTCTACTTAAAGCAACACTTCACATGCAATGGCCACGAAAATATTATATAAGGTCATTCAGATCTGATAAACAAGACCATGTCTTTTTAAGTATTAAAGTAATATTGCTGAGTACTTCCAAAATTTACCTAGTGTATAAAACCCTAGACTTAGTAGACAAATATTAACAACACATTTTTAAAGAAACCAAACTCAGGGAGGAATTCTGTCTCTTTTTGTATTAAAAACCATTTACTGAATTTGTTTAGTAAAGCAAGCATCACACAATGCTTTAAAATTTTAAAATTCAGGGATAAAAGCTTACATCCAAAAAGATGAATGGAAAATTGTGCTTTCAGACAGTAAAGTTGTATATCATACAGGGGGAACCAATTCATCTCACCATCAGATTCTGGGTAAATTCATGTACTCTCTCTCTCTCTCTCTCTCCAGATATATATTTATGTGCAGTTCATATCCAGGTCCTGCAAAAATCTAAAACTATGTGCTTCACTTCAAGTAGCAAAGGCACCTGTGTTATTGTCCCTTTTGGAAAATAAGGTGATCTTATGTTCTAGGTTTCCTGATGAAGAATACATTGATTTCTGGATATCTCTCTCCCATCTCTGTGCTGAGTGGCGGCACAAACCACGAGAGAAGGCAGCGCTGTATTCCTGCTTACAGTGGAAGAAGTTGCTCTGCAAGCCGTTTGAAGTGTCGTACTTGACACAAGGGAAACCAAACTGAACTGTGAAGCAGAGGGATAGTAACAAAAGGCTCTTCTGGTGTGAGGGTAAAACGGAGTCATTCTAGCTCCACAAGCAGATGTTGCTACTGGATTGACATGTGGAGCCTGCTCCTGCTGGGGACAGGTAAAGTTTACCATTGGGACAGGCGCAGAGCTCATAGATTGTCTGGCGAGGAGCTGAAGAGCTGGGTGAGGAGGAGGAGGAGAAGGAGGACGAGGATGAAAAGGATCCCACTGGTAGATTTCCCAGGCGGATTGTATCTGCGTTTAAAAATATCTAAAAGAGGGAGAAAAAAAAGAGATACATACATTGCTTTCAGAAGTGCAACATATTTTAAAGAAGAGCTTTGAGGCAGCTGTGATCTTTTTAGAAATATATTTAAAATTTTAGAAATATTTTACTAGAAGTATTATAAAGATATTTTAGAAATTACTCTTTTTAGAAATAGAAAATCTGTCAGCACTTATTGTTTTTCATCTCTGTGTAGTCATTTCTGCATTAACAGTCATTATGGCAATATATGCAATTACTTCACTGACATGTTTATTCAGGCACATACATTAATATACAAAAACATTTTAACAATATTCTTAAATAGGTTGAATTTTCACTTGTACATTTTGTGATTAACATTTATTCATTCACAGCAGCAGCATATACTTGCTCTGGTGGAAGTTTTATTTTAATAGGTGTGAAGCGATATTAAAGCACATTCCCCAGTGTGTTCCTGTAAGCACTTGAAAATATGTGCTGAACTGTGCTAAATTGTAGGGGCTTAACAATAGCTACTTCCAGAGAATAATTAAATGAGGTTACAAAGATACAGGCACAAAACAAAGAACTTCTTTGACTTAAGTTACGAAGAGGAAAGATTTTGAGTTAAAGTCTCATTAAACAGCTCATCGAGATATTCCCTTTTGTTTTTGAGCATTGAATATGATGAAAAATATTTTGTTGGCTTCTTTTTAAATCTTTCATTGGAAATAACATGAGTCAGTATGAAACTGTAGATACCAATAATATTCATGAATCTCTGTTGAGTTCTCTAGTACTTATATTTGCAGAAGACTACATATCTTCTACTAATACAAACAGATGAGCATCTAGCTGCTCAGAATTTTATTTATGGATAGAGTAAATAAGAGCTACAGTAAGGTAAGTCATTATCTCAGAGGCAGACTAAGAACTTCTAGAAGATGGGTAACAAATCAAAATGGCTTTAAGCTCTGAAAGTGACACTATGAAGCTTAGGAAAAGGTGAGTTCCTTAAATACTTGCTAGTGGTTTTTTTCTATGGTATCTAAAATCAACAAAGCCAACTTGACATTGTTAAACCACAATCTTCACAGTAAATGTAAAGAACCTTTTTTCTACAGGAGACAAGTATTATTTTATGATAAAATAAGTGGTATATGGCAGCAAAGCAATGAAGAAGCACTACTGAGCTCCTGCTGTAGAGAAGTCAGGAATAGCAGGCTGGGAATAAAATAAAGTGTCTGGACAAAATTCCTTACAGGGACTGATACAAATTCATGTTTCCATCCACAACAGAAACATTGTAAATGACTGGAATTATTGAAGGTAATAGAGTTTGAAAGTAGTCCCAAACATCACAACTCCTCATTACTGTAAGTTCTCCAGCTCCCATAGTAAAATGTCATGTGAGGAAATACTAAAAGGGAGTGGAAGGGAGAATCTCAGTGGCAAAGACGACATCTGCATGTCAAAAGCCTGCTTTTATTCACATTGTGACTAATAGAGAAAGGGATCACAAAACTAAAATGCAGTAGATTATTATTTTTTCTGTAATTTATATAAAAAAGGAATGATGTATTTAGATACACATACACATACACACAATGTTGCTTGTGAAGGCCAGTATTACAGACCTGAGACAATTAGTAGTCATAACCCCTGCAGAAATAGTTTTTATGTAAGAAATGTGGATGGTGCTAGGAACAATTTAATTATGTTCTGCTAGAATTACAACTGATTAAAAAAAAAGAAAACAATTACACATGTTAAAACATTCAGCTTAGCTAGGAGTAAATATGAAAATAATGACAGCAAATATAACACGAAAACAAAATAAGAGATGGGGGAAAAAGAGTTTAAAACAGACTAGATACTAGGAACTGGTAAAATGTGGGAAGGAAACAAAGGACATAATAATGAATGGAGTGATAACTAATTGAAAGTATTATTTCCCTTCTCATATCAAGAAAAAACAATTTGTAACAGATCCATTATTAAAGTAGTAACAGTAGAGTCATCAGTAGCATTGCATAAAAATCTAGTAGCATTTAACAATGCAAAGCCTATGTAAGTGCAAGCGTATTAAGCGCTTTTGTACTAAATAATACTCAGCATAGTTCTGTATTGGGAGAAAGATCAAAAATTGATGTCAGAACATGACTGTGATAAAATACTTTCAATTTCAATACTAACTCAACAGGATATTAAACTGAAACCTGCTTTCAATCAGCAGTTCTTGATAACTTTTTACAAATAGAGCTAAAAAAAAAATCTTAGCCGTCTTTTGGACTTTTAATACTAACAGTAAGCCTTGTGTCATGGTTTAACCCCAGCCAGTAGCTATGTGCCACACAGCCACTCACTCACTCCTCCACCAGAAAGATCACAAAGAGGATTGGAAGGGTAGAAGCTGGAAAACTCATGGGTTGAGATAAAGACATTTTAATAGTGAAAGCTATGCACACAAGCAAAGCAAACTAAGGAATTAATTCACTGTCTCCCATGCAGGCAGGTGTTCAGCCATATCCAGGAGAGCAGGGCCCCATCACACAGCGACTTGGGAAGACAAACACCAGCACTCCAAAGGCCCTTTCCCTTATTCCTTCTTCCCCCAGGAGATGTATAGAGTGAGCCTGGTGTTACAGAGTATAGAATGTCCCTTTGGTCAGCTGAGGTCACCTGCCCTGACTGCATTACCTCCCAGCTTCTCATGCACACCCAGTCTCCTCCCCAGCATGAAAAGCAAAAAAGGCCTTTGACACAGCGTCAGAGCAAAGGGGTGGCTGGTGGAAGCAGCAGCAGGTGAAGTGTCTGTCACTCACACCAGGGCTGGGCCAGCCTTGAGCAGAGCTCTGGACACAAGTGCTGGCTCAGAGCCACGCTCTGAAAACACCCAAACACCCAGGGCAGGAGCAAGGATGGGAGAGAGGCCTCTCATGGGACTTCCAAAGATGCTGATTCCCTTGAAAGCTCTCCCACAGGAGAGCCCAGATCACAGATTACAGCCACTGATACATGGGGAGGAGCAAGGGGAGGAGATGAATGAGCCTATGAAGGAAACTAGGGAGGAGAACAAGGACGGGTTTGCAAAGTATAAACCAATAAAGGA
>VWYI01039995.1:2498-20651 GCA_013399455.1 Anthoscopus minutus | reverse complement strand
TCCGTGCTGCCTGTCCCTATCTACCACAGACCTATCAGTTTTTGAACACATTGCAAAATGCAAGGCAAGCAAATCATAATAAGCAGCACTGCAGCTAGAATACAGATTCCCTTCTTTACCAATTTCTCAAGCCAGACAGTAATCCCCAAGTATTTGTCCAAAGCTAATCTCCATCACTAGTGTAATTTAGTTACGTTGTGTTGAAAGGGCTGAATTCGAGTGTGGGTAGACTGGGAATGGTCAGAAAGATTCATGAAGCATAAGCCTTCAAAGTCTTCACAGCCATGCCCATGTGCTAAAAGCAAAAAATCAATTGCAGCTCTATTTTGTAATGTTGCATGTCTTATTCTACCAACATCCATTAACAGGCCTGATAAAGCAGAGCTCGTAGCATTTGTTTTGCAAGGCAGCAGCCAAGCTCATTTAGTTTCTAATGCTGTGCCAATAGATGGAATAACTGAGGTAAATACTCACGCTGCAGTGCTCCATGACTGTACATTATTATCACAATCTGGAGCATACAGATGTGCACTGTGTTTCACCCATCCTAGTTTATATAAAGGTATTAAGTTTGCCTGTAAGGGATGAAACACAGTCAGTCACCTGAAGGTGCAAGGGCCTGCTACTGCTCTTCCAGCTATTCTGCCCCATGCTTTATTTACACAAATCAAAAATACATTGTCTCTTAGTCTAATGGCAGCTGTTCCTGGAATGACTTGCTGCGGCAGGGTGTGACTACACCAAGCAGAGGCATACCACACCAAGGTATGGTGTAAATACCTATACCTGTAACATCAATGCCAACAGATTGTGTCATCCTATGGGTGTAATTTAATAATAACAAAAAGAAATGTGCAAATCTGTGTGGATACAAGGATATCCAGTTCTTGAGGCTGTATGGGGAGGGGGGGTGGAGCTCCAAAATTAAGTCCATTCCTCAAAAACTGTCATTAACAAAGTACTACCCAGCTGGTTGGCCTTCCTTTTTCCAATATGATGCTCTGTCACATCACCACTTTAGCTCAATTCAACCTGAGATGGTACAATTTCTTTGGGTTCTGAATAAAGTATTGAATAAACAGTATTTGAATAAAGTATCTCTCTCATTTTTCTCTAAAGGCATGGTTACTAAGCAAGTTTGGAAAGGATAGCTGGGAGAATTCATAGATATGCATAAAGCAGATCCGTTTAAAGCTTGGGTTACCATAAGCCAAACACTACCTTCTGGATAGGGTGGCAATACTGCCATTTCTCCTTTGTTAAGGCTGAATCCTACAAGAAGGATCAGTTTGAGGAGGCAATTCAGGCTTCCAAAATTAACTATGTATAGGCAAGCCATAAGCTTATGCACATAAAACTTTAACACAGTCACCAAAAGAATAATGCAAAGGATCACACTGTGGGCAATCCTGGCACCAGCGCTCCAATGCTCAATACCACTTTCTCTGACACTTGTAACACAAACACAGAGTCCATGCCTGATGGGAATAATCTCTGGAAATAAAACAAGGGATAGGTTTATTTTCAAATGTAAGTAAGTCCAAGCCTCATTTCGCACCTTCCCACCATCCTTCATGAATGGAAGCTTGTTCTGCAATTAGAGATTTTACTAGCTCTAGAATAAGCCAATCATACAGTTCACAAAGTGGTGAGAGGTCAATGAGTTCCCTCAGGTCAGGTGGGAGCTGGTTTGGGTGCCCATGGAATCTCAGTGGAGGCGGGCTCAGCGGTTTGAGAAGGCGAAACCAGGAGTGAAGTGCCAGGGTGGTCAGGATCTTCAGAAGAGATTCTAAGATTCTCTGAAAGGTCTGACATTTTTGGCTGGGATCCACCTCAGACCACGCTCTGTAGACACACAAGCACAACCTCTTCCCCATCTGCCACAGGGGTAAGGTCCCATAATCTTACCTGTTTCCAAGTCCTTTATAAGGACTGGAGCCTTCATCTTCATCTTCTAACTAAGGGTTATTGCCAAAATGCCTTACAATTAGAGGATTGGGATCCACCAGTGAACAATTTAGAAAGTTAAAAACATACAATGCCTTCTGGAATCCCCTGGCTGGGGTGGCATTCCCCATTCCCCCATTCTGTTGTAACAAAAGATACTTAAGTGATGCATGGGCTCTTGCAATTATAGCTTGGCCCACTGAGGAACAAGCCCCGTTTTGTGTGTCACCTCCCCAGAGGTCAAGGAAACTTCTATCTCTCTGGGAAATACACATTGGGCCACTGTCAGTTTTGATTTGTGAGGGAATTCCTAGGACTGAAAAGGCACTCACAGGGTGACAGTAAATATCTTTTGCCGATTCTCCTGTATGACAGGATAAAAACAAGCATCTGAAAAGTTGTCTATGGAGGAGTGAATTTATTTTAGTTGGCCAAATTCTGGGAAATGAGTGATATCTTTTTGCCATAACTGGAGGCTCTGAAGTCTGCTAGAGTTAAAACCTCTGGCAACAGAGGCAAAGGAGTGCCTCTGACAGCCTGGGCACACAGCCACAATTCTGGAGGCTTGGCAACTAGTCAAATCAAAAGTTTGTGCCGGTACAGCAGCATTCTGATGCTGTTGGTTTGTTGGTTGGTTGGTGCTGATGCGTGTTGGTTTGATGTAGGTTGATATTTAAGAAGAAAGCAGAAAACCATCCACAGAAATGGTTTTCCTGAGAGAGGCTCCTGGGAGTTTCCTCTGTGTTTAGGAAAGGCCAATAGCTGTCTAGTTCTGAGAAGAGACAGCTTTGTAAACTGTTGAGAATCTGGATCTGCCTCCGTGAATATTCCATTTTAAAACCTGAGAAGCTCCAAAAGTTCCTTTCAGCTTCTGGCTTTAGAAGGTATCGGCAGCTCCGGTGGGGGCCTGGCCCTGCTCAGCCGCTGCCCATGCAGCCTGGCCAGGCTGAGCTGGGATGATCTCAGGCAGGGATGGGAAGCCAGGGCTCCACTCCCCACCCCCTTTTCCAGTTGAGCTGGGCCAAGCTGCTGAGATGTTAACACCAGGCCTTGCCTCCAGCTACTCCCGGCCCATGCTGAGCTGGGATTTCCCCAGGCTCTGGGCTGGGCCAGGCCCCCCTTCCCTCCCCTTTCCACCACAGCCCCCCCAGCAGGTGCTGAGCAGGAAGGGAGAGAGAAGAACCGAGCTTGGCTGCAATCCAATCTATCACCATGACTGCTTCAGCCACTGCCCACCAATGCCTGTCAGCCTGGGTGAAATGTTAACACTTCCAGCGCACAAATGAGACCTGCAGAGCACTATTCTTTCCTTGGGTGAGAGAAGAGCACAGAGTGACAACATGAAGACACCAGGGTCAGTTAAGAAAGAGTTTAAGTTTCAGATGGAAGGAGAATGAGGAGATGTCCAAAAATTGATACTGAAAGTTCTTTTGATAATGCTACGGAAAATAGACTATAATAACTACAGTATTTCCTTTAATTCATGAGAGAAAACAAGTACGGAGGGGATGATGAAGTGTTCAAATGTGGACTTAAGCAGAGGTAGCAAATGTTGATGCAGTGATGCTCTGTGGAGTTTGAGCAGAGAGACAGAGATGAGAGTGAAGAGGACTCTGTGTCTCAGGGAGAAAAGAAAAAGACCTCTGTTCTTGGAGATGAAGATGATTGCAGAAATCAATGAAGAGAGTCCTTTGAACAGCTCATCCTTAAAAATGACACCCCGTAAGTTGACATGGCCAATTCACTCAGTTGTGAAAATAGAAGGAATTTCACAATATCAGAGTTTTTTTCTAAACTGGGCAGCTGCTGGTTGTGAAGATGCAAAGCCACGAGAAGACTGTGCTCTTGTGGATTTCTCCATAGTGTTGCAAGAAGAAACTCCTCGCCCTATGAGAACTGAGGAAAGACTATTGTAGAAGTGATAACTGATTTAAAATCCTAGGGTTTTTTTTTATGTTGTCAAGTGGGAAAGGAAAGAAATGGGCAGGGGAGGCAAAGTGTTCTAGAAGTTTCATTCTGATTTTTCCTTTTTTTTTTCCCTATTCCTTTATTTTTGTTAATAAAACTTTCCTTATAGTCTTAAAGTTTGAGCCTGTTCTTCTCCTAAAATCATATCTCGCAGCAAGAAATGAGTAAGTGCACTGGTAAGTTTAGCTAGTTCTAAACCCACCACAAAAAGAATAGTAAATTTTAGCCTAGACAGGCTGGTCAGGCAACACCTGAACCAGTAAAGCAAGTAAATCTGCTTGGTGATTCCCCTGGGCAAAGCAGCGTGACAGTGGACATGCATAGTATGGTGTTGCCTAGCATCTAAAGTAAAGGTGTTGCCTAGCATCTAAAAGGAAAACAAGTTGTAACTACTGAAACAATTCCTTGTTGGACACATCCTTCAGTAGAGTGGCTTCAGCCCTTTTGACAATTGCTGCAACATTAGCAGAATTTGTAATTAAGTTAGAAGGAACAGACCATTGCTGAAAGGCTCACACAACCCAGCAGTCTGAGGAGAACCTGAAACAGTAGTAACATCTGGATCCCATCAGTTAAGATCTGCATCCCACCACACTTGTATCAGTATCAGACTTGTGCATGTGGCCAAATCCACCTAGCTAAAGATAGCTAACACATTTCTTAAGTTGCATTAGGAGACTTGTGCTTTGAAGGATGGGTAGAAAGTTGCCAAGAAAAGCCAGTGAGGACCATTTGAAATACTTCACATTGTTGCAATAGCCACTGTAAATAAATAGGGGTAATAGGCAAACAAATCAAACAATAATCTACACCAACAAGTGTGGTTATTCTCTTTTGGGCTTTGACAATAAGCAAAACAATCATCTCAATGTAGGTGCTTAGACATATGGTGTGACAGAAAAATCCACTCTATTACCAACAAGGGGTCTGGCATGTTAGGATCCCACTGGTAAGTCAAAGCATGGGGTTGGCTGGCTGGATTCAGGATTATTAAAGTAAAGGGCAGCTAAGGGACCCATAAGGCCAGTTGCTGATTTGAAATAGCATCAGCTAATTGTTGCAGTGCTCAGAAAGCTTCTGATGTGAGCTGCCAAGCTGACAGAAGACTTGGTTCCCCTTTTAACTGATCTGCATTCAAAATTCCCATTAAGGAAAAAGCCAAATTAATTGTCCCCAAAAGCTTTAGGGCATCATGCAAGGAATGAATGTCTGAATTTGTAAATGATGAGGAGAAATAAACTGGGTCCTAGTGCACCAGCCAAGATATTTCCAAGGGGGTTGATGCTGGATGTTTTCAGGAGCAACACAAAGTCTTGCTTGGGTTACAGCAGCAATGACAAAGGCTAAGGTTTCCTTCATAACTTCCTGTTTTCTGCTGCTCTATGAATGTCATCCATACAATGATACGATACAGCAGCAGGCATTTTTTGGCAAATGGGGCTGAAGACCCTTGCAACAAACCACTGGCAAATAGTAGGGCTGTTTTTCATTTCTTGTGGAAGGACAGCCTGGTGATATCTTTGCAAGGGTGCTTGCATATTGATGCTTGGGACAGAAAAGGCAAATTTAGGGCATCATCAGGATGCAAAGGAATGTCAAAAAAGCAGTCCCTTAGGTCAATGACTGTCAAATGCCAGTCTCGAGGGATCATGGTAGGAGACAGGAGACCAGACTGCAGAGCTCCCATGTCCTCCATTCCAGAATTCATTTTGCGGAGGTCTTGGAGCAAGCGCCAATTGCCTTTTTGTTTTTTAACAACAAACATAGATGAATTCTGAGGACTGGTGGAGGGGACTAAATGCCCCTTTTGAAGTTGTTCTTGGACAAGTTCAGGGAGTCCATGCATTTTTAGTAGTGACAGGAGCCATTGATCCACCCAGACAGGTGTATTAGTCTTCCAGGTCAATTTCAGGTTAGCAAAATTATGACCTTTATGGCACCGTGGACATATATCAGGCACTTTAGACATAGCTCCTTTCTGAGCAAAGCAGTCTTTTTTAAGGTAGCCAGGTTTGCCACAGCCAAAACAAACTCCAGAAGTTCCAGAGGGGCCCTTAAGGGCTGCAAAAGCTGCAGCCATAGCTTCATATTTATGTTCCACTGTACCAATGCGGTTACACACTTCAATCATTTCAATTAAAGTCAGGTGGTCCTGGTCAGGAAAAGACTTAAGGAGCTTCTTACAGTCTCCATTTGCATTTTCAACAGCAAGTTTTAAAGACAAAATTTTGTGAGCTTGACAGTGATCAATTTGATGTTCAAGCGCTCACTTAAGGCGTTCAATAAACAGCATGTATGGTTTTCGGGGCTGCAGCATTGTAGTTTTAAATGGCTTTTGTGGCAGTTGTGCATCAGGGACCCTAAGAAAGGCTAACTATGCTGCCTCATGGAAAGAATCTAGGGCTTCCCTCAGGCAGCCTCAGGCTTGGGTAGCAGGGTCTGTGTGGGACCCCATTCCATGAGATGATTAAGAGTGGCTAGGGTCTGACAAATATGACCCATGTAACTTACAAGGACAACTTGCAGTTCTTGTTGCCACTTGACATCCCACAGAGCACAATGAGTGGGAGTTAATAGTAACTCAGCAAGCAACTTTAAGTCATGTGGCATCATAATGTGAGCAGGAAATACAGAAGATACCAAGCTTGCAAAATACAGGGAGCCGATACCACGCTCTGTCATTGTCTCCTGGAGATCTTTAATCATGGAAAACGACAGTGGCTCCCATAGGGCAGTTCACTTTTGCTGATTCAAGTAAATGACAGGTGTCACAATTCTTTCAGCAATATCCAATACCCCCTCCCTTAATGCTAATTGTTTCAGATGAAAATTTTCACTAGCACTGGTGGGATAAAGGTCTGGTTCTTTTTAAGGGCTGACAGGTCCAGGGTCAGAAGGGTCCTCTCAATCATCCTCGTTGTCATTCAGGCAGTAGCCAGCAATGAATTCCCCTATGGATCAGAAATGGCTGATAGGTTCATAAGAGGGGGGGATGAGGGCTGTACAGAGAGAAGCAGTCTCTTCAGATTGTAAAGAGCTCTGAGGCTCTGCCGCAGACAGAAGGCAAGAAGCATCTTCTTTATCTTTAGCATGGGATTTTTCTTAGGTTTTTAGGACCTAAAAAATCGCCTTCCAAGAGGGAAGGAACTGCAGCTGCTTTATCTCCCTTCACTGCACAATGCTGCACTTTAACTCCCACATCGTCCCACAGATCTTTCATAAAGATTGTGGACTGGGTAACTCCCAGCAGTTTAGATGCTTAGATGATTTTTAGGTCATGCAGAGGCAAAGATTTGCCATATTTTTCTAGCAGCTTAGCCTTAAGTTCAAAAACATCTCTTTTTTGGCTGGACATTCTATGACCTATGTTCCCTGCAGCTCACCTCCTTTTCACAGAGGGAATAATTGTCACCAGCCACTTCCTCCTTCCTCACAGCAGCACTTTGGGTTCTGTAGGGCTCACTGACAGCCACACAACTAGGCAGATCCTCTGTCTTCACATGGGACAACAGTGTTGGGGATTGAGAGACGGGACTCCAGAAATGCCAATGCTGAAGTAAATTTATTCATTACAGAGCTCTGTTTGTATAGTCTTATCACTTTGAATAGAATTTTCCAAGCCATAACCACAATTTGCCAAGCAATAACCACATTGTTCATGTTTATTATCAATATTGCCCAACTACAAGCTTTGCAGGTGCAGTCTCATATGACTACCTTTAAATAAAACACAACGTTCTTTTTCCTTGCTCCCTCAGATCTCTGTCTGAAGTTCCCAAGGTTTCTGGCCTCCCAGGGCCAAGATGTCCACATCATCAATCAATTCTCTGGTGCTCTGCTCCACTGCTCAGCTACCTCCTCATAAGCCTCCTCAAAGGGCCCCATCTTAAAGGGTGGGTATCAGCTGCTCATTCCTCCTCCCATGGGATGGCAATGACTGATAGAATTTTGTAAGTGAGAAAGAAGTAGATGGCAACACTGAAAGAAGTTTTTTCTAACTCCAATGTGCGCAGCTCATTCACTAACACAGCAAATCCTTTGTGAGTTTTGTGCCAGCTTCTTCAGTTCAAGTCTACTGTACATTCACTTGATTTAAAGAGATTGGTTTTGGTCTTACTTTAAAGTTGTGATACTTATGCATGACTTGCGTATGAATGAGGTGAATGAATTCATTACTGAGAAGCTGGATTAAGTTCTGCAGCTGTTCAGCCAGGGGACCAAGCATGGCCAGAGTGACTGAAAAATCCTTTACTGAACGAGGCAGTTTTAGACTCAAGTGTAACACAGCAAGTAGCATTAGAAATGTTAGATTGGGAAAGAAATTAAAATTATTTGCTTATACACATTATCTGCAGAAGAAATATTTTTTTAGATGGCTACTGTGCAAGTAAGTAATGACACTGTGAGTTGTCCCAACACATGCCTGATCTTGAGGGTGTTAATTTGTGTCTTGAGTGCAGCTGTGATGTTCACAGCTAGTATTCACAACCAAGATGTCAAAGGAGCTTTACAAATTGTGGATCAAATACAGGATGTTTGCTGCGGCAGAGAACAAACTGAGAAGGAGATGAATATCTTCTTTCTTCATGTTTGAAATTTTACCTAGTGTTCTCTCATAGATGACCTTTCAGGTATGCTCAGAAAATCTGTGAGTATACTTCTATTTTGTAGTATTAGTTAAAATGCATAGTATATAATACTGTGGATGCAAACTAAGTAGATACTTTCCTTACCTTGTTTGAGCATGTTTCTGAATGTCTGTTTATGGCAGTGTTTTATTACTTCTTAGGACATTCTTCTTAGGATTGTGCAGTCATTTCATGTTTATTCCTTCCCTCTTTCAGAGTTCATTGAACTGTCATGTTATACATGCAAATGTAATGGCAGAAGTGACTGTATTGTTAGAGAAATATAAAATGCTTATAAAATGCATAAAAAATAGGGTCTACTAGGTAGTTTCATAGTAGTGTTAATGGATTTTTATTTTAAATACAGCTGAAATACTATAAAGTATTGATATGCCTGTTATCAAAAGGGCTTATCAAAGGAAAATATTGATAGCATGACGTATCAAGGAATGAAATTGTGTGAACAGAGGCTCACAGGACTAAAGCACCTGTCATGAGTCTGAAAGTAATTGTTTACACAACACAACTTCTGTATGAATTAAGGGAAGTTTTAAATTCCATTTAAAGGATCTCTGAGCTGTGGAGGGAAGAAGTAGTGACGGAAAAGAAAATAGAGAAAGAAGATTGAAACAGACAAAAGATATAGAGAAATGACGCAGTTCCTCTGTAACAGAGATTACAGCAGAAAAGCACCATACAACTCCTGTTGATATAAATTTAGTATTAACAATGAAAAATACTTTGGATTTTCTGGTTGTTTTTCAAAAAGTAAGACAGCATCAAAGACTGATTTCTTTCCTTCCGTTGAAGAGTGACTATTTATGCTTGGAGGCATTTCCAACCTGTCCACCAGAATATATTCTCCTAGCATGGCCTATCTTCAACTGTAAAATATCTTTAAAATTTTATCAAATTGATGAATTACCTAATTATTCCCATATGTGTTATATACTGTGTTGCATTTTTATGTTGGGTGACTGAATATAGTAGCACATGACCGTGGTGTTTCTCTTGATTTTTGTGCACATTCAAATCAACCCCATTGAAACTATAACTGAAATGAGCAGTCACAGACTGAACCAAAGGTGGCAAGTATGGTAGAAAGACTTTCAGGTTGTGTGATGGTTACTGCTTCTGTGTTTCCACACAACAAAATAAATGTAAGATCTTTTTCTTTGATTTCCACTGAACTTCTAGAACTTTTGACTCTACTTGGCTTACCAGCAGCAATAACAGTAATAACAGTAGCAATAATAATCACCAACAAATCAAAACAGCTTTGCAGTCACCCACTCTCTACAGACTGCTGCTCTGTCAGGGGCCCTACAAGTTCCCTGCATCTCCAGTTTCAAGTAGTCTGAAAGAATTTCTTGTAGGTTCTCTTAGAATACTCCTTGGATTAGGTGAAAGGCAACAGAAACCATGATGCTTCATGTAAAAAACCATTAAGGTTCAACAGGAACTTTCAAATAACTTGTTTTCTTGGGGAAATCTTCAAAGCTAATAAACTTCATACCCATTCTTGTATCCTCTTCTCTCTCCCCTTCCTGTGTTTCTTCTTTTTCATTGTAGGAATGGAGAGAATAAGGAAATCTGTGTTTTAATTTCCTTTGACAGGTTAGCTTAACTTGATTATGTGTGTAGTCTCCATCCTTTAGTTGAACAAACTATTCAGTATTTTTTATATAATATAAAATAAAAACTAGAACTTTAGTGTCATTGTTCTTCTCCGTGGTAATAAATCCCTGTGCAAATAAATCTCTATGGAAATATACTTACTGATACAGGTAGATAATTATTATACCAATTTGGGGAAGAAACAGTGTACATTACAGAGAGAAGTGGATGGACATGCATTCCATCTTCCAAGATGATCCTGAGCACAACCAGGAGCTGCAGCTTCCTTTGTCAAGAGTGTTGTTACCTCGAGAATTGGCTTTATAGAACTGCTGCTACAGTAAGCATTACTATGAATTACTTAGCATTCTGTCAGCTGTGCTTTTAGGAAAGTATGAATTTAAGGTAGATGAATATAGAAAAGCCACAACTTGTTCAGTGCTTTTGCTGCAGATCAGTGCTACCTACTTTTCCAGATTAGTCACCTGTTTGTAACAGAGGAATGCTACTCCACAGTATTGAATTCCACCCTGGAAAAACAGCCTGGCTCAAGAGAATACACCACAACCACATCTGGCTCCTGCTATCTCTGTGCATCAGTCACATATAATTTCCCTGATCCCTGACATCAGGAACTTCTTTATAACTGCTATAATGATGGAAGTTGTATTGTATAATGAGTTGTAGAATGTAAGTAATGCCTCTAGTAAACATGGTCAAAGGGCAGACAGTTCTTTGTTTCAAGGATAGAATTTCCTGCTTGGCCAGAAGCTTGCAAAAATTATTAATCTTTCATAGTCTAAATTAAAGGATTTACTGGGTAGGATTGTACCAGGGAATGTCCTGGGTGATGTACTAGTTAATATTTTCATTTTGATATAGATAATGGAAGTAAAAGCAAAGCTATTACATTTGTGAGGCAGTGCAAAGTGAGGGACAGCAAGAACCTTGAAGAAGTCAAAAGAATCTTATAACAATGAAGCGATGTCCTTCCTCATTTTTAAAGGCCACATGATACATGAACACTCATTAACCACCCAGTACTGTGGGCACTTCGTTACAGTGACTATCTTGTCTGTAGTTTTTTGATTAAAATTTCCCATATGTAAAGTTCAAGCTATGGAGGCTTTAAAGGAATTGTTTTTAATGCAGGAGAACTCAACACTCAAAGCTTTTACAAATATCAAAGCTTTTACAAAGATCTCCTTTTAGGGAAAGAAGCAGTAATTGAAAAGCTTTTAGCCTTTAATTACACAGCGGGACCTGTGGCATGGTTTAAGCTGGAGATGTCTTGCAGCCCTGTGAGATGTTTTATGGAAAAATCCGAAAAGAGAAATGTTTACTGGGTTATATATATGGGAATATTTCAGCACTCTGCGCTCCCCGGAGGCAAACTGAAAGCAGTAATAATGTTAGATACCTCCAAGCCCCTAAAGAAAATTGAAATCTGACCTCTTCTCAGTGAATACTGCAGGATGTAGTTGTGGTTTAATGGTATGAAAGAGTGTGAAGCTGCTTTCACACAAATGAAGAATAAATTCTTACCAGAAACTCAGATTTCCTGGTTAGTTTTTTCTAGTCTTGAATAAGAAAACTCTCAAAATTTGAATCTTAGCCAGGATGACAAAGTGTCAGGATCTGTCAGGCCTGCCTGCAAATGGCCATTTCTTTTACTATTTTGATAAACATTAAAAATTGCTTCATGGATTACTTAATACCCTTCTGGTTATTAGAAAATAAATTTTAAGTGCTTTTAGCCACAAAGCAACTTTACTTCATGTTGCAGCTGTGAGAAATTTGCTTTATCATCCCCACAAGACACCTGTCCAAGAGCAATGTGTCTGGCATTGTGTTCTGAATATGTAGGTTTTCTGCCAGAAGAAAGCATATTTTCAGAAAGTTATGGTTTGTTTTCAGATCTTTGCTGGGAAAGCCTGTAGATCTGCTGCACTCAGATTCTTGACAGCTACCTGCATGTGATAAGGAACAATCCCTGTGTGAACACTTGAAACAGAAAGTAGCCAGAAGGCAGGAATGGGTGGCCATGGGCCACGTATGTGTGGGTGACAGGGGGATTACAAGCTGGGCTACCTGGAGTTGAGATATTGGCTTGTCTGATAAACAAAGTTAACCAGGCTTTCACTGTACAAAGATCTCATGAAAATAAATAAATCCACTCACTCTGAAATTTAGGTATTTACTGCTGATTGCCTTAAAGGAGCCCAAAGGGAAATTAGAAATTCAGTCTTCAGAGCAGGGCTTGAATAATGTTATAACTACAGGAAAACAATGAAGCAAAAAAAAAAAATTAAACAGCTGCTTTTGAAATAAATACCATCCATTCTGTGCTGTGAATAAATCAGGGATCCCTGTAAAAAAGATGGTATATGATAATGTAAGTTGAAGCTCTTTCTTAATTTATATTCCTTGTAGCACTGCATTGACACTGTGCAGAAACTTGTAATCGAAAGTGCTTTCCTCTTCCATTTCTTTAACTCTTAATATGGCTCTGAAGTATCAGATCCCTACGTGATGGGCAAATGAGTAGCCATGGGTACTGCCCTTACAGTCATTCTCTGTCTCCAGCACAGCTCTGTTCACAACACCGAACACTGTGTCAAAAAAGGACAAATTTGAAGAGAAAAGAAGAAATTGACAACAGTGCTCAAAGAAAATGAAGATAACATGACGCTAAAAAAGTACTCAGGAAGGTATAAAAACAACACATGTTTTGAACCAATGAAGATTTCTGTATTTCATGTTGCAGGATACAGGTGGGGTGTTTTTTAATCCCAGCCACCAGCTAAGAACCACATAGCGGCTCACTCACGCCTGCCACCAGAGGTATGAGGGTGAAAATTAGGGAAAAAAAGCAGATATTGTGAATGAAGATGAAGAGTTTAACAGGTAAAGCAAAAGACACACATGCAAGCAAAGCAATAGAATGAATTCACCTTTTCCCTTGGGCAGGCAGGTATTTAGACATCCTGAGTAAATCTAGGCTCCATCTAACTGTGACTTGAGAAGACAGTTGTTATCACTGTATATCTTCCCATTCCTTCTTCCTCAGCTTTAAATACTCATGCCATACAGTGTGAGGTATCCCTTTCGTCCATTTGATTTAGCTTTCCTGTCTAAATTCTGTCAAAATCCTTTAGTGTTCCCTCCTAAATTCTTGTCCACCCCCAACCTGCTCACTGTTGGGGTGCGGTGAGAGGCAGGAAAGGCCTCAGCTCAGTGCAAGCCCTGTGCAATAATAACTAAAACATCCCTGCTTTATCAACACTTTTCCAAGCACAAATCTAAACCAGTCCCAAGCTAGCAGCTGTGAGGAAAATTAACTATTCCAAACAAAAGCAGCACAATAGTCTATTGCATCTTAGTAATAACATAAAATGCGATTAATGTTACAGTACTGTTATCATTTAATAGATCAACTGCACAAATGTCATTGCTTATACACATTTACTGAAACAAGTATACCTTGAAATGAACAGAATTAATCAATAGATCACCCCTACCTCTGCCTTTCAGAGGAAGCTAAATCCGTTCTCTACACGCAGTTGCAGGAACAGAGCACCAAGCAGGGAGTTTAGTATGCAAGCATCTGCTATTCTGCTTCTGCCTGAGTGAGAAAATATGATCGTTTCAACGAGCTGTTAGTAAATCTGTGTATATGCTGTGTAGTGTATTATGCAAATTAACTCCTTTAAACATTAATTAGAGGTCAGTATGGAAAAATGCCAATATTCTTATAGATAGATGATAAACTGCACATCAATAAGGTGAGCTACTAATTTTGTTAATTTTTATTGAAACCCAAATGAAACCATTTGATCTTGTCATTGCAAATACCAATTTTCTTAAACTTTAATCACTTCAATCTTTATTAAAATTTGTACAAGCCAATAACTGAACAAACAAAAGCCTGTATTCAATTTAACAGTGCTGTTTTCTTCCCTGTGTGGCCAGCTGGGCTTGTTGTAGGGCTGAATGCCCAGAGTTTTCAGGAATGACAGAGTAAAACAATGCTACATAGGCTGAGAACAAGCAATGTTACAAAGACGTGGACTTGAAATGGCACACTACATATACATACTTGGAAAACAAGGTGCCGAATTATCTTTGCTGAGATCTGTTTGTGACTAAAATGGTAGCTAAGGTGAGGTGCTTGTATGGAAAAGATATAAGCTTGTGGTTTGACTGCTCATAATGGAGTGCTGAAATATTGAAGTCAGAGAGTGTACAGATCACAGTGCTTTTCAGTTGGCTTTCACAATTATGTGGCATTGCACGTTAACTAATTCTGCCTGGAGGGCCTGCTTAGTTTGCAACCAAGTTAACTGATTAAAAAATACACTGTCAGTATGCTAGAAGATTAAAACCAGCATGAAAGAACAATGTGTATTTTTCAAAAAAAATTTTGGTAGCTGCAGTTCAGTGGCATTTCTAGTCTGTAAATACTGTCACTTGACTGATGAATGTTAGAATTAGTATTACATTGGATATGTGAAAAACTGTGCTTTGCTTTATGTTTCAAGTGTCTTCTGTCTTCACTGCTTGTGTCTTCCCCTTAAAAAAAGCTACAATAACTACCTAACTACCTACAAAAACTACCATATTGGGATTTTCCTAAACAGTTATACCAGGCCAGTCCCAATGATAATTGCTTTTGTAAACGTTAGCTGCTGTAGAAAATAGGGATTTTAATTTACCGAGGGAAATAACTACTCAACCATGTAGTGTTTCTGACATAGACTTAATCCTGGTATGATTTAAGAGGTGATAACTTTGATTCAATAGCTGGTATACTCATTGTAATTCACTGAAAGGTGACTGATTTGACGTACACTGGCTGCAACTAACAACGGAATTTTTATTAAAGGTAATATTTTGGGTGCTTCCCTAGGTTTGAGAGAGAATCTACATAGCTAAAAGGTGAATATCACTGAAAATTATGACTTCTCCAAAGGCGGAATAAACTGTTACAATGTGATCTCTTCACAAAATATTTGTTCTAATAAATGTATCCAATTCCTACTCTGATAGATTTACCTTTGGATAGGTAGAACTGCTTGGTGCTTGGTGCTGGCCAACCCCAATAAATAATTTAAATCTGACGTGTGTCATAGAATTCTCCTATTTCAGCTCCAGCAGTCACACAATACTTCACAGTTCCATCATAATATCACTGTGAAACATGCAGTCTGGAGTTCTATTATGTATGTTGTTTCTGGAGCTAGAATGTCCACACTATATACTAAATGAGGTTAATGTCCAGAGTGACAACACTGCAAATTCAGTTAGGTTTGTGAATATTGTGTACCACTTTTTATCACTTTTGGTTTGTTTTGGTTTGGGCTTTTTGCCATACAATAATTAGATGTAAACAATTGAGATTTCTTAATGAAATTGTGCTTGATCCGTAACTGTATAAAATAACCCTAGAACAGAACACATTAATAGAAGTTGATAATATCAAGTTACTATTACTTATAACTTACATTGCCTGCCTCATGCTTTCTTAGAAATACATGCCTTGACTTTAAATTCAGTATTTGTGGGCGTATCTTAAATTTCTGCTAGATATAGAAAAATAATGAAGTTTGGATTTATAAACATCTGATTTTGCCAAAGGGACAGATTATATTCTTACAGCAAGTTTACACAGGGTTATATCATCTGTAAAGTGGAGTAAACCATTGAATACCATTATTTTGAATTTATATCTGTTTAACTGAGAAGCTAGTTTTTATCAAATTTTTTAAGAGAAGTTGATAATTTTTGTATTACTGCATCTTTTTTCCTTTTTCTGAATAAATCCATGTTGGTAGTTCACCATACATGTATCAATAGACTTTTTATTCATCTACATTTAATTTTCTTTGATTTTCACAACTGTGCATGCATATGCAGTATGGAGAAGTCTTATACTGTCTTTTAAAATATTAATCTAGTGCTTCTGAATAGATCAATATTCCTAGAGACTGGAATGTTCCCTCTGTTCACTGAAAACACACAACAAAATGCAGTAAAGGTTTAACCAGGAAGAAGAGGTGGACAACTTATTCTATAAGCAGCTAGATAATGTTTCAGGATCATCAGACCCTGTTCTTGTAGACAACTTCAACTTGCCAGACATCTGCTGGGAGCTTAACACAGCAGAAAAGAAGCAGTTCAGGGAATTTTTAGAGTGCATGGAGAACAATTCTTTGTCACAGCTGGTGGGTGAGCACACCAGGGGAGGGGCTATGTTTGATCTGTTGTTTGTAGACAGAGAAGGACTTGTGGGAGAAGTGATGGCCTGAGGCCACTTGGGACACAGTGATCATGAAATTATAGGATTCTCGATATTTGGTGAAATCAGGAGGAATAACAATAAGGCTTTTAAATCAAACTTCTGGAGAGCAGACTAGAGCCTATCTAGAAGACTTATTCAGAGAATTCCTTGGGAAGCATCCCTTAAAAACAAAGGAGTTCAGGAAAAGTGGATGCGCTTCAAAACAGAGATCTTGAGGACACAATAACAGACTGTTCCTGTGTGCTAAAAGACAAGTTGATGAGGCAAATGCTCAGCCTGTGGGCAAGGAGGTTTTGGAGGAACTTTGGAACAAAAAAAGGATGTATCATCTTTGGAAGGAGGGTCAGGTCTCTCAGGAAGTAATTAAGGAGGCTGCTAGGGCATGTAGGAAAAAAATTAGAGAGGCCAAAGCTCAGTTTGGACTTAAAATGGTGATTTCTTTAAAGGATAATAAAAAATATTATTACAAATGTATTAATGGGAAAAGAAAGGGTAAGACCAACCTTTGCTCTTTATTGGATAAGAGAGGGAACTTAGTAACTGCAGATGAGGAGAAGGTGAAAGTGCTTAACACCTTCTTTGCCTCAGTCTTTAGTGGGAAAACAACTTGCCTTCAGGACAGCTGTCCTCTTGGGTTCGTTGATGGTATCAGGGAGCAGAATGGTACCCTTGTTATCCAAGAGGAGCAGTCAGGGAAGTGCTGAGCCACTTGGATGTGCATAAATCTGTGGGATCAGATGGGATCCATCCCAGGGTGATGAGGGAACAGGTGGATGAGTTTGCAAAGCTGTTCTCCATCATTTACCAGCAGTTCTGGCTGGTGAGTTTCCAGATGACTGGAAGCTGGCTAATGTTACACCCATTCACAAAAAGAGTGGGAAGAAGGATCCTAGTAATTATAGACCAGTTAGCCTGACCTTAGTACCTGGTAAGGTTATGGAACAGTTTATACTGTGTGTCATCACGCAGCACTTGCAGGATGGCCAGGGTATCAGACCCAACCAGCATGGGTTTAGGAGTGGAAGGTTCTGTTTGACCAACCTGATCTTCTTTTACGACCAGGTGACCTGCCTGATGGGTGTGGGAAAGGCTGTAGATGTTGTGTACCTGGACTTCAGCAATGCCTTTGACACTGTCCCCCACAGCATTCCTTGGAAAAGCTGGCAGCCCACAGTTTGGACAGGAGCACTCTGCTGGGTTAGAAACTGCCTGGATGGCCAGGCCCAGAGAGTAGTGGTGAACAGCACTGCATCCACCTGGCAGCCAGTCATCAGCGGTGTCCCTCAGGGATCTGTGCTGGGGCCAGTTCTGTTCAATATCTTTATGGATGACATGGATGAGGGAATTGAGTCTTTAATTAGTAGATTTGCAGGCAACACTAAGCTGGGAGTGTGTGTCAATCTGTTGGAAGGGAGGAGGGCTCTGCAGAGAGACCTGGAATGGTTGGATGGATGGACAGAGTCCAATAAGATGATGAGTAAGTCCAAGTGCCGAGTCCTGCATTTTGGCCACAATAACCCCCTGCAATGCTATGGGCTGGGGAAGGTGTGGCTGGACAGTGCCCAGCAGAAAGGGATCTGGGGGTACTGGTCAACAGCTAGCTGAACATGAGCCAGCAGTGTGCCCGGGTGGCCAAGAAGGCCAATGGCATCCTGGCCTGTATCAGGAATAGTGTGGCCAGCAGGAGCAGGG
>VWYI01039990.1:28003-38103 GCA_013399455.1 Anthoscopus minutus | reverse complement strand
CCAGGGCAGTAGTGGAGTCACTGTCCCTGCAGGGATTTAACAGAAGTGTGGATGTGGCACCTGGGGACATGGGGCAGTGGTGGCCTTGGCAGTGCAGGGGGAAGAGCTGGACTCAGTTTCAGAAGACTTTCCCAACTTTACTGATTCTCTGGTTACACTTCAGGAACACTCCAGCAGCACCAGTACAATAGCCATAACTCAGATGTGAAGCACCAGGTGTTATGCTGAATATAACCAGCTGTTATGCTTTCATTGATGAAGTAACAGCCAGTGCTTTGGCATCTGGAGATTCTGTGCATGAACAGCCAAGGGCAAGCAGCAGTTAAAGCCAATCTCGTGTGTGGCCAAGGAAGACATCTCAGGGCTACTCCAATGTAATTCAAGAGCCAGAATGTCCACTGCCTAGCCAAGAAATATCCAGTGGATGAATTATATTTCTATTTGGGTGTTAGCATTCCTTTCCCTTTGCAGTTCCCTCTAGAGTAGAAAAAGGGTTTTTTGAGAGTCAGCAAGACCAAAGCAGACAGAATATACTGTGATAATAATAATTCTAAGATTCTATACTTATAATGTACACAACACAACTGGCAATTTAAAAATGTTTCAATAACTGAAAGCTGTCCTAGCCTACAACAGAAATGATTTCTACATCTTATTTGCATTAGAAGTAATAAAATAAAATAAAATATCAGGCTTACTGATCCGTAGACACTTACTGGTTTCTGTCTGAAAATCCCGAAAGCCATCGAATATTGAGCGAGCAGGTCTGCGTCTTTTAGGAGCTTAAAAAAAAATAAATAATTATTTGAGAAGTATACTATCAAAATAAATATGTATTAGTACTTTCCATCACATGTGTAGGAAAACAGAATAGGAACCCCAAGCAGGGATGATGCGGGAGTAGAGGTCATTGGAAAGGACTGGAAATGGATGGAAATAGGCAGAAGGTAGTTTGTAAATTCCATTTCCTGAAAGGTCCTCCCTCCAGCAAACCTTAGCCCAGAAACAAAACATGTATCAACAATACAGAGAGGCTTAAAGGCCCTTCTGAAGGGCTCACCAAGACCCTTCAGCCTGGAGTGGCAATATTGTCACAGCATCACCCTGTAACATTTCCAGACATTTCCAAGATTTTACCCAAGGCCTTCATGGGGATGGAAAACTTCAAAAGATTAAACCCCTTGAGAAAATAGGGTTTTTTAATAAAGAAACACTTTTTTTTCCCATAATGCATTTCTACTCTTTTCTAGACTCTTATCCTGATCCTGTCCCAACTTCCCAGCTGGACTGAACAGCCACACTCTTCCAGTAGATCCACCATTAGTATTTACAAGGAAATAACTGATTATCTGCAGCTGGAGAGAGATGGCAGCCCAGGCAGGTATCAGAAATGGCAAGTGCCATTGAAGTCCTAAGGTACAGCACAAACACTGCACTTGAAAAGAAAATAGAACTGCCTGCCAAGATTATCCCATCTACATATCTCCTTTCCTATCAGCTGAAAGACAGACCTTTCAAAGCCCACTTGCTACAAGACATAATAAATAATAAACAAATTAAAGTAAGGTAAATACAACCTTTACCCTGTGGAAATGTGATGATACAGACTATCATGGAAAAAGAAAGCAAGCATCTCAACTCCAGGGAGTACATCTCCTTCACTCTGAGTGCTTAGGCACAAGCCAACCTCAGAACAATTTAAACTCAGCTGGAATAGCAACTGAAGGACCACTTCAGCAAAAGCAGCATGTCCTTTCCAGTCTCAGCTCAAGCCAGGCAGCAAAGGTAAAGAGGCTCTCAGCAGTCCAGGAGGATCCTTTATCCTGAATGATGGGATCCAGGTATCCAGCAGGGCACAAATAACAGAGTCACCTCTTCAACTGGAAAAAATCTGAGCTTATACAACCACCTAAGTATGACCCCTAAAAAAGAAACTGCCACTGCCCAACAGCTGAGACCAATTATGTCTTCAGGTTCAGCTATTTTGTCAGGCTGTTCTGTGCCAGAAACACAAGTGGCATTGGTGGATCAGAAAGAGCCGGGAAGGAATCCTTGATCCGGGTTAGTGGATGGTCAGTGAGGTTTGACTGAGCTAAGCATGTAGCAGGTAGGTATAAGACCAAGTATTAGAGTCAGCAGATCTGAATCCTAATATCCCACAGGAGTCAACAGATCTTTCTCCAAAGCTTTGTTGGGCCACAGGAGACAGTGCAGAGCTCCAATGCCTTTGGCTCCAATGTCTTTGGTATCTTTCTCCAGATGCACATTTCCTGCTGCAGAACTGCCCTCCTCTGCTACTAAATGCCCCACTTCCAAAATCCAGGTAGGATAGATAGGAAGTGCAAGGATTAAATAAACACAGCGTGTCTTTGTTTTCATGTCACTGCATCCTATGGTTGAGACCTTTGAAGTCCAGCTTCACTGCTGCTAACAAGGTGGTCTTTCAGCAGCAAAGTGAATGACATGAAATTATATCAACAAAGCTCACAGAAGTATAAAAGCACTTCAACGAAAGCAGATGTTTTGTGTGTCATTTCCTTTTTGCCCAAATGCAAATTAAGTGTGAATTTCAAATTGTTGGTACTTTATGCATCTCACATCAGTATGTAGACATTAAGTCAGTCCATTTCAGTGATTCATATTCTGTCTAAGGAATAAACATTTTCTGATGGGACTGGGGACTGAAGCGTATTAAAGGAGTCTAAATTGTTCAGCTCCCAGAATAGATAGGAAAAAAAATTGCTACAAAGACTAAAACTAGAAAAGCTAATATTGCTATCTGTGCAAGTACAGCAAAAAGGCAAGCCGTGTGCACCTGGATCGCCTGACATTGTGTGCTGCCCTCTGAACCACTCCTCAACTTGAGCATCCTGGCTAAACACCTCTCTGATGTTGAAAATCAAAATCAAGAAAAATCAGATCTGGGGTAAACCTGGAGCTTTGCGTCCTACTCCTTTCTAACACAGGAACTAAATTAGAGAAAAGAGCATTTCCCATGGGTGTGAGACCACTGCAGTGATGAACACTTGCATGGCCTTCCTCGGTGAGAAGGGCAAAGCTCTCAATCCATCTGACATGGCAAAGTCCAGCCCAGAAATCACCTGGTCCACATGAGAAGGACAGAGACAAGAAAAGTAGCTGCACAGCACAGCTTAAAGAGCAAATCAAAATCCTGCATGAGCAATGGAGAAGGGTATGAGCAATCACACACTTCAGCCCTTCTTTCTGATCTGTCACCCCCTCAAAACACAGGCATTTGTCCTCCTCATTTTCACCCATCAGCCAAGGCTCCATCTTCCACCCCAGCACCTCAAACATTTCTACAGCAGTACCCCACAGTTCACACAGTTCTGGGCCACCAGAATGCAGATACATACTTAATTAATTGGCTGCCACCTGACAAAGTCTCATGAAACAAGATTTAGCAAATTAGTACCCCTGGGAATAAAGCATCTCTGGCGTGTGAGGTTTTCAATACCACTGGTGTTGTTCCTCCATATTCCACAAGTTCTGATTTTCTTTTGTCACTTAGCTCACCTCAAGGTAAAGAAAACAGAAACAAAATAAGTACACAAGCCTACCTCCAAACAAGGGCTCAGGCTCTACTAAGATTTCCTGCTTTTGAGGAATTGGAGCTCGTACTTCATCCCTATCAAAGAAGAAGAAACAAAACAGAAAATATCAGAGAGACGCCAAGAACTGTACAAACCACATCTCATTATGCTCCAAGGCTCCTGCAACTTGAACCAGTTAAAGATGCTGCTGTACCATTGCACAGAATGAAGCTCAGGATTAAGTGGGACCTCGAGGGAGCATCTGTCCCCACTCATGGCACTACTGCTGGACATGCTACCCTGTGCACTGAGAGCTGGCATGGATCACCTCTGGTAGAAGGTCATCCCTTCTACCAGTCACACAAACCCCTGAGTGACTTCATCCCACGCTTTGTCAATCTACTATTTAAAGAAAAATTTGTTCTTGGATAACTTTGTTAGAACTTCGGAGTTTCTAAAAACTTAGCAAAAGATGTTAAATAATCCACTTGCCATCCTACTTTCCTTGCTAGCTACATAGAAAAAAAATATTATCTTCCTTATTACCAGCTTTTGTCTGTCAGACTTCTTCCTTCCACCTGAAAGTCCCACCTCTCTCTTTTCAAGAGGAAGGAAAATAAGGTCAAGACGGCCATTTTTCCCCATTTCTGAAGTAGTTCTTGGCTTACATAACTGGGCTTCCTCACACGTCAACAGCTCAGTCAGTTATACTTGCAGACACTTACAGAGAATCTAACACTACAATTAGGAGAAGAAAGGCAATCAAAGAAATCACAAGCATGTCTTTGACAATGGTGTGGTCACCTGGCCCACAGATCCACGTGGAGAAGGATTCATCCATTGCTACATCCTAGCTGTGAGCTGCCTCTTCCCCCAGACTTCCAGGGTGTGAAGTGTGCGCTTTGCAGCTCTTGACCATGCAGGTCTCAAAAAGCAACTCAGCATGTCAGCAGCATGCACTAACCTTGCTCTTAACCTCCACATCTTTGCTCTGTTGCTAGTTACAACTAGTTACTCTCCATTTGCACATTTACTGTTCTCTTGTCCTAAGAGAAACACTGAGCTGATCAGCACCTGGAGGGTGCCGAGTATAAAAAAAAAAAAGTACTCCAAGAAAAATTTGAAGTCACTGTTGTGCCTGAAGTTGTCTAGAAATAAGAATACTAACCTATATACCTACTTTAACTTTGTTAAAGGTTCAAGTAGGAAGACACCTCACATCAGCCATAAAGGTTAGCACTAGAAGCATTGTTTAAATTTATACATGTGCTTCAGAAGTATGAGGGGCAAGGATTTTCCTCTGTAAATTAGCTGTTTTTTTCCTGGAGTGGAACATCTTAAGGACAAAAGCCAGGCTTACATTTAACTTACCATATTTAATGAATGTGATTTATACCACTCAAGATATGCCCTTTGTCTCAAGCAGTCATATTAATAGGTAGCACTGAGACTCTCTGCCATGCTTAAGTGGAAATTACCTTCCCTTTGCAGGCATCTGATGTTTAACAAACTGATGAAGGTGAGGAAGTTGCTAATTCCTCTGCACATCTTTCCAGTGCCAAACTCAGTTAAACCACCACAACAAAACCCTAACAAGACAGACTCTTCTCCCAGGTAGCAAGAGACAGGATGAGACAAAATGGCCTCAAGTTGTGCCAGGGAAGGTTTATGTTAGATATTATGGCAAATTTCTTCACAGAAAGGGTTGTAAAGCACTGGCACAGGCTGCCCAGGGCAGTGGCGGAGTCACAGTCCCTGGAGATGTTCAATAAACATATGGATGTGGCACTTGGGGACATGGCTTAGCGGTGAATGTGTGGTGGCGTTGGGTGATGGTTGGACTTGATGTTCTTAGAGGTCTTTTCCAACCTTAAATTCTTTTAATCTATGAAATGGGAGTAAAGTGGCTTCTTTTACAAGAACCAAATCAAGAGAACTCTCTAACTGCCAAATTAGTGTAAAGCAAGATTGCTGAAGCATTTAAACATAAGACTCTCTTATTACTGGACCCCTACTTTAATGACTTGGGCTTTGTAAAAACCAGTAGGTAAAAAATACAGAAAACTTCTGAAGTGTAAGAGACTCACTTCTGGTCTACAAACCAGATCAGTCAGAGCAACAACTGGAGCAATCAACTGAACAAGATTAAAGCAGTGTGTAATGCTGTGGTGAAAAGTGGCAATTGCCTGCTTTGCACAGTGACATTTGTGGGACAGGCTGGTTGGCACAGCTGTGTTCCCAGGTACATACTCAGGGTGCGGGCGGACAGCAGACACCGCTGCGGAGCTGGTGCTGGGCTCCTCTGCTATCCCTCCTCCATCCAGGAACATGGTGACAGCCATCTCCAGGTTGTTGTTGCATGCTTCAAGCATATGCTTCCCCACACTTTCACTGGCACCTGGAACACCAAAGGGAAATCACAGTGTTTTGACTGGAAGTGCACAGAACAGCTTTCTCTCTCAAAGCATTAATAATTAGGAAGAGCAGTTCATCAGCTGCCATTTAGCCCTGAAGCATAACTGTGAAAGGAAACAAACATACATAGATCAGGGGGAAGGGAATGCTTGCAGTCAGGACTGCCAGGCTTCTTCCTGTCAGCAACTGAAAACCTAGTGGAAAACGTCTGAAGGGTTTTGATCTGGATTTTCTTCTAGAGGTCAGACATCTTCCTGGTACATGGACCTGCTGGAATGAGTCCGGAGGAGACCACGAAGGTGTTCTAAGGGCTGGAGCCCCTCTGCTCTGGAGACAGGCTGGGAGTGCTCATCTGGAGAGGAGAGGGCTACAGAGAGCTTAAAGCCCCTTGCAGTGCCTAAAGGGGCTCCAGGAGAGCTGGAAAGGGACTTTGGACAAGGGATGGAGGGACAGGAGAAGGGGGAATGGCTGCACACTGCCAGAGGGCAGGGTCAGATGGGATATTGGGGAGAAATTCTTCCCTGTGAGGGTGGGGGAGGCCCTGGCACAGGCTGCCCAATCCATGAAAGCGTGCAAGGACAGACTTGGAGCATCCTGGGACAGTAGAAGGTGTCCCTGCCCNGGAGCATCCTGGGACAGTAGAAGGTGTCCCTGCCCATCACAGCATGTAGAACAAGATGGTTCTTGTCCTTTCCAAGCCAAACCATTTCACAATTCTATAAATTTTCCAAATACAAGCAAACATACACAAAGAAAAATGAAAACCTGACTTAACATTTTAACAGGAAGAATATTAAATCAGCTGCTAAATTTTTTTATCCACTTGTACCAGATTTAGAGATGGAAGAAAAGACACTCTGATTTACTGATTCTGCTGAAAGGCAAAATCAAACCAGCAGAAGTTCAGTTTATATAAGAAGGAAAACAAAAAGCAGCCAAGAGGGAGAAATTAGTACTTGTCTACAGAGTTCTTTGTATAAGGACTAACATTCATTCAAATCACAGAATCATGGAACAGTTTGTGTTGGAAGGGAGCTTAAAGCTCATGCAGTTCTACACCCTGGGTAGTACTAACTACTAACTAAGTACCCAGCCATGGGTATGACTAACTTCCACTATCCCAGGTAGCTTCAGGCCCCGTCCAAACTGGCTTTGAATACATAAGTGCAACTTATCCCAGTTCTGATGCTGCTGCTCAGGATGAANTGCCAGAGGGCAGGGTCAGATGGGATATTGGGGAGAAATTCTTCCCTGTGAGGGTGGGGGAGGCCCTGGCACAGGCTGCCCAATCCATGAAAGCGTGCAAGGACAGACTTGGAGCATCCTGGGACAGTAGAAGGTGTCCCTGCCCATCACAGCATGTAGAACAAGATGGTTCTTGTCCTTTCCAAGCCAAACCATTTCACAATTCTATAAATTTTCCAAATACAAGCAAACATACACAAAGAAAAATGAAAACCTGACTTAACATTTTAACAGGAAGAATATTAAATCAGCTGCTAAATTTTTTTATCCACTTGTACCAGATTTAGAGATGGAAGAAAAGACACTCTGATTTACTGATTCTGCTGAAAGGCAAAATCAAACCAGCAGAAGTTCAGTTTATATAAGAAGGAAAACAAAAAGCAGCCAAGAGGGAGAAATTAGTACTTGTCTACAGAGTTCTTTGTATAAGGACTAACATTCATTCAAATCACAGAATCATGGAACAGTTTGTGTTGGAAGGGAGCTTAAAGCTCATGCAGTTCTACACCCTGGGTAGTACTAACTACTAACTAAGTACCCAGCCATGGGTATGACTAACTTCCACTATCCCAGGTAGCTTCAGGCCCCGTCCAAACTGGCTTTGAATACATAAGTGCAACTTATCCCAGTTCTGATGCTGCTGCTCAGGATGAAGCAACAGTTCCTAATATCATCTGTAAGTTCTCAGAGGATGAGCCTCTACCTCCCAGCTTCTCCTCAAAAACAATCCCATCAGCAGAAGCTTCTTCAGGAGAAGAAGCTCTCCTACAATCCAATTCTTTACAGTACCTTCTCCATAGTGGTGAACTGCCAAAGAACTTATCTTCCTTTAGAAAGGCTGGTAGAGAGGAAGAGTGGTAAAATGCAGCTGAACCAGTCTGGGAGCAGCTTTGGGACCTGTAGTAATTCTTCCTGAGTTTGCAGCAAGTCACCAAAATGACAAAAACACTTTGCCTAAAACCAGGCTCCCAGACAACATCAGGCTGGGCAAAACATATTCAGATGTTTCTCAGATTTTCTGAGAAAGACTCAAGAAGCTCTGGTTTGAACACAGACCACACTTTAAAACTGTGGAGATCAATCAGTTCTAAATAACCCACACACATCAAACCACGGAAAAAGCCAAACTGACTGAGGGAACTGGTTTCCCAAAACACTCAACCTGCCACAATGAGCACGCTGGGATGACAGGCTGCTGTACTTTGAGACCTTAACTGAGCTGAAGTGCAAAATAAAAACTGTGACACTCCAGAAAAAAACCAACAAGAAGTTCAGGTTCATCACTCAAATTATTTTTTCGGCATTTTCATCACTTTTCAATGTTAACTGTAGCAATGAAACCACACCTGTGAGCCTGGAACATACACCACTCTACACCTCACTGCAGAGTGATGTAAAGCCATTCATTTGCAAGACCTAGAAGAAAAATGATAATTCAACCCTCTGCTATTATTTAAAGAGATACTGACACAGCAAGTGCCTTCTCTGATTCCTCACCATTCCTGAGGAAAGTGGCAGCATACCAAAGTTTCAGTCCTCATACTGGAAACCAGAAAATTCTAAATACATGTTAAATTTCAAAGCAAATTTCACAGATATCCCATCATTTCCTTGGGGAAGACAGGCAGGAGTTACATTCTCTTAGCAGTACTTTCCTGGATGAGAGCACTAAAGAAACACAATTCTGCCACCAGGATCAAAGGAAAGCATCAAGGACTATTTCTTCTCATCCCTCATGGTGGAGAGTATTCCCTCAGCCTTCTCCCCACACACAGGAGTAATTGCATACACTTAGAAGTCCGACTTGAAAAAGCTACTAACACAAAGCACTGAGGTGTGAGCACCAGTCACACCACACCAGCATTGGCCAGACAAGCTCCACACACCTCTGGATATAGCCTTAAATTCGGTTTAAGATAAAAACAAAACTTGAAAACTCCACTTAACAGTGGGCAGGTGAAGCCCAGTAGGCTATTTCTTTTTTTGGTTTTGAAAGCATAGAGGGCTTCCCTTATGTTGAGCATAAAACATGTGCCTAACATGAAAGGCGGCAGGAGGAGGAAACCAGCACAGCTCTGCCTGCTCTGGTTCAGGTTTTAGCAAATATCTCACATACAGGCACACATCACTAAAAATGTATATGCTGTACTGAAAATATATTTGCTGAAGGTTCTTTTTGTTCAAAGGGTTTACTATATAAACGTTCTTTAGGAATAACTGAGAGATTTCTGTTTACATCCTGATGAGGATCTGAGTGTGTCCAAGTACAAGGGCACAATCTGAAATGGAGCTGGTCTGGACAACCGAATTAGAGCAGTTTCACTTCTCTTTGACTGTTTTTTGACACATTTTATTAAACACTCCTGCAGCATCTGACATGCAAAGCCATAAGCCAGGTGTAACTACGGTGAAGCAGATTGAACACAAAGTGGGTCAAGAGCTCCAAGTACACAACCTGAAGCAAGAGCTATCACCGGACGCGAACTTCCACAGAAAATCGACCAGCTCTCTCCGTTTGCGAGCTCAGTCGCCCGCACTATATGATATTTCTGTTTTTTCAAAGGCGGAGTCGGGGCTCAGCTCCCGGGTCCCTCCCGGCGGTCACAGTTACCCGCAGGAGCAGGAAGAGGTTCCTGAGGCGGAGCGCAGGAGAGAGGGAGGGAGGGAGGAGGACACGCACCCGCGCCACCGGGACAACCGACAGGAACTTCTGAGCTGCCGCTCAAAGGCAGGCGAGCTCTCCGCCGCGCAGGGAGCTAGGCCAGATCCCGGGCGCGCCCACGGACAGATCCTGGCACCGCCGGTGCCCCGCGGGAGGCGCTTCGGGGACAGAGGCAGGGGCTGCGCGCCCGGAACCGCTCCGCCTCGGCCCGTGCCTCTCGCCCC
>VWYI01039990.1:0-27928 GCA_013399455.1 Anthoscopus minutus | reverse complement strand
CGGCGCCCGCCGAACCCCCGGGCGCCGCCATCTTTACACCGTCGCAGCACAACACACGCGCCGCCGGTCGGCGCGCACTGCGCATGCGTAGGGTCCGCCCCCTCGCGAGCCCTCCCCCCGCCGCCTCGAGCTTTCCGTTGCCGTGGTAACAAGCCCCGCCCACCTCGGCCGTGCGGGAGGCGGGAGTTGCCCTGGCAACGCTCTCCTGCCCCTCGCCCCCGCCGCCTCAGCGGCTTTCTCTGGGAATTCCCCGGACCGGCACTGTCGGGACACGCACCCAGGGTCCCCACGCAGACTTACGCCGTCGCAGAGGCCCTGGACCGAGCATGGGGCTGGGCAAGCCGGGGACCGAACACGAAGCAGATCCAGGTGCTGTGGCCAGACAGACACCCACGAATTACCCTGATCACTAGCACAAGCGGGGGCGACCCGCTGCAGAGCAGCGCTGCGGTGAAGGACCTGGGGGCTTTCTTGAGCAACCAGCTGTCCCCGAGCCAGCCGAGTGCCCTGGGTCTCAGAAGGGCCAGTGGGACCATGGGGGACACCGGGAAGAGCATAGTTCAGGGAGTGATCCTGTCCATCTGTCCAGCACTGTGAGACACATCTGTTGTGCTGTGTCCAGCTCTGGGCTCCTCAGGAAAGGAGACACATGGAGGTGCTGGAACGGGTCTAGAAGCTGCAGAGCTGAGGAAGCATTTCCGTGTCCCGGAAAGGCTGAGGGAGCTGGGGCTGCTTAGCCTCAAGAGGAGCCCCAGCTGAGACAGGCCCTCAGCCCTGGGTGTCCCTGTCTGCAGAAGGCTTGGAGCAGGGCCCAGGCTCTGCTCCGGGGAATGGCACCGGAGGAACGGGCAGGAACTGATCCCTGAAGTTCAACCTGGACATGAGGAAGAACTTCCCTGGGTAGTGCCTGAGCCCTGAACAGATCCCAGAGAGGGTGTGGAGTCTCCTTCACTGGAGATGTTCCAGATCTGTCTGGAGACAATTTGTGCCATGTGCTCTGCGTTGACTCTGCTGGAGCAGATGGACCCACTGCAGTCCCTTCCTGCCTGACCCATTCTGGGATTCTGTGAGGCAGGACCTGAGGTGGTCAAGGAAAAGCCTATCTACACAAGACCAGGGAGCCCTGACAGGGCACCCCTGCCATCAGTCACAAAGCCAGAAGACAAAACTGTTGGATTTATCCCCACCTACCATACCAGGTGTTTCTGAACCTCAAGCCACCTGAAGAAATGTCAGGAAAGGAATGCTTTACTCCTTTCCAATTTTGTGGCACAGCAGGAATGTGGCTACCTTGCTGCTGAACACCTTGCCAGTACTGCTTGTCAACTCTGTGGGTACCACAGAAAGCCAAGATTTCCCTAGAATCCTTACTGCCATGGAAACAGGTACATCTGTTCCATCTCATTCCCTCCCTGCCTCCCATTCCCACACCAGCTCTGGTGCTCAGAAAAGCAACCAAGCCTGTAAAGTAGATGAGGTTTTGACACTTGTTTTTTCCTGGCAGTTGGATAAGATGAACTTGTTTACAAAAAATGACAAATTAATTACCAGGGCTGAAGGCATGTGAGCAGCACTGAACTGTTACACCAGCCCAGACACCCCTTATATACAGACTCTCCTGCTTCACCAACACCAGTAAAACAAAGCTTATTTCACCTGCTTCAGAGCTCCCGGACCACAGGGTCAGAAACAAGCTGTTGGTACAACCAAAATCCACTTAGCAATGCCAAATTCCACTCTCTAACAATGAAGATCTAAAAGAATAAGCCAAATTAAGCCTGGTGAGGATTATTGTGCCATGGATATGGTGAGGAATGGGATCATTTGGAGGACCTGAGGGCATGCAGCACCCCACCTGGGATAGGGCTACTGCTATAGGTGACAGGTTTTGTACATTTTGCAGTCAAGTTTCGGTTTTATCTAAAAATTAATTTTAAGTCCGGCTTTTTTTTGCATTCTGGTTTGAAAATGGGGCTTGTTTTTTACAGGTTTACCCTGACTGAAGAGGATGAGGATCACCAGAATGGAAACAATCAGTAGCTGTGCCTTAAAAACAACTCTTTAATTAAGTTTTTTTTAACTTCATGGGTAAGACAGAAAATGATCCCAGCTGCAGTAAGGATTAAAGAAAAACAGACCCATATTGAAGGAATGCTTCCAGAACAATGGCTGAGGCAGCAGGAGAAAAATCAAAGGATTTGCCACTGGTCACCTGTTGTAACTTTCTCAAAAAACATCTTTGAACAGAACATTTATTTATGAGAAACCCACCAATGATAAAGACGTGCAGGCTTTGGGACAAAAAAAACCCCAACAATTCATATTTTTGGCTCTGTGCTGGCCCTGCTTTCCATAAAGCTTTGTTGAAGAAACAAGTCTGTTAGGAAAGTCCCAAAACAGAATTACTCATCAATGGGGCTTAAAAAAGGGACAAAACTCAAACATTTGCTGACTTTGCTGACTAGCACACACCCTTCAGCGCTGCAGCTGGCACTTGGCTCCAATTCAAACACAGACAGTGCAAAGGTAGCTCTGAAGAAGCAAAAGAAAAGCCAAAATATGGCTTCACAAAACAACAAATAAAACAATTATCAAGAAAACTTCCTCTGCATAGTAGGATCTGGTTGCCTTTTCCCCAGCCTCAACTTTCTACAGGCCTCAAAACCTCCATGTCTAAATTACTATTTTTTTACTTACTTTAGTTTTATACCCAACAGGAACAGTATTTAGTAGTGCCTCTAAAAATGGAGGGGAACAGTTACAGCCAGGCAGGACAGCTGTCATTACTGACAACTCCAGTTTTCAGTTGCTTCTTTCCCTTTTAACTTTCTCCATCATACCTGGCTTCTGGACTATTGTTTTAATCACACTCAAACCAGTTTGAGTATGAAAATTAATCAGCATTAAATATAGTAACACTGTTGTACAAGAATAAAGTTGCAGAACATTAACAGTAAGAAAACAGAAGTATCTTGTTCCTAACAACAAGGAAAATGTAATCTGCAGGAGGGATCTCTGTGAATAGAGGGGAATGGAAGCCCACAGCCTTGGAATCCAATAAAGATCCTTGGCTTTGGCAGTGGGGAATTACCTGTTCCTCTTTTCTTTGTCCAACGGAGGGGTTACCATTCAAAAGTGGCTGTCCGGGTCGTGTTAATGGGGAGACCAACAACTCAATTCCAGAAACAAATTCCAGCAGTGTGCTTCAATTTACAGAACAGTGGTTGTGCTGAGGGAAGCTTCAACCTTGCAGCTGACAGCCAGCTGGGAATACACTAATTTTTCACTTGCTTCCTCAATGGAATGTGCATCTTTTCCATTAAAGGCTTCGGATTCTCACTGTCAGATCAGACCATCAGTTATCCTTGTTTTCCAACACTACCAGTATTCACACTCCAAACCATGTAAATGCAAGTTAGAAAAGAAGAAATGCTCCAATTCCTACAAGTGCTGCAAGTGCTAGAAAATAACATTCAAGGAAGGAACAATTAAAAAATGTTACATTCTGGAGGTGTATCTTACTGAAAATCTGGAGAACTCACCAGCACCACCGCCCACCGCCCACAGTGGTTCCCCCTCCAAAGCAACCACTCAAAACTGCTTACAGAAGCTTTGCCTAGCACAGGACAACATCACCACAGCTCCCACTCCAGCAAGTCTCTGATCTACTCTGCAACAGGGCTTTTAAACATCTGCAAGATTGTCTTCTGCTTGTTCTTAGGCAGTGAACAAATATCATTTGTGTCACTGGTATTAACCACACAATTCAAAACCTTTCCCTCCTTGATGCTGGGAGATTTCACCCGAACCCTGGCAGGGCACTGCCAGTTTTCATTGCAGGAACCTTTCCGAGTCTTGTAGTGATTGGTTTCAGCCTGTGGTTTTGCTGCCTTTGAGCCTTTTACTACCTTGGAACTTCCTTTCTTGGCAGAGGAGTCTTTCACAGGCCGAGGTGGTTTGGTGCGAAGCAGGTACTCGTCTGGAGAGCCCTTCTGTCGGTTAAGTGTCCTTTCCTCCTTGTTGAGCTCCTTTTGCAGCTGCAGAGCCAGAAGTCTGTCCTGCTCCTCCTGCTTGCGCCTTTCATAGAACTCCTGCTCAAAGGCTCTTTGTGTCTGCAAGTTAAGGTCATTCATCTGATCTTTGTGGTCTTCTACACTTTCTGAAAAGATTCTTCTCCTCTTGTCAAGCATGCTCAAGTCAATCATGGCATCAGCTGGAGCCTCCAGTAACTTCCTTTTGGGAGTCTCCTTTGAGTCCTGTGGCCTCTTTGGTGACTCTTCATCTAAATGTCCAGTCTCTTTCCCCAGATCATGCAAAGCAGTCTGGCTGTCAGACATCATACAATTCATTCCTAACTGACCAGAGGTACAAGTTTCATCAGACTTTTCAAGATTTACCCTTTGGACATGTGTTAAATTGCCACTGTCTGACTCAATTCCATCATCATTTCCTTTGGATATAAAAAGAACTGTCCTAGACCCTTCACCTTCTGTGGTTCCATGAAGTGCATCTGGAACTCCATCTTCTAAACCATTTGGTCCTGGTGTTTTTTCCTGCTTGATGGTGGCAGTTTCACCTGAAACTGTGGCACTGAAATAGTTCATGCATGATTCCAAAAATGAATCCTTAGCACCAGAATCTTTATTTACACTGGTCAGCTGTGGAGACAGGGTTGGCATTTCCTCTTGCTCATCCTGCAGTGCAGAACTGCTGCCTTCATTGCTGTTGGTCTCCTAAAGAAAAGGAAGACAGACACCACTAATGAAGTAAATTTATCAAAAGCCTATAGGTGTGAATAAATACCAAACTCACTTCTCATGGCTGCATTGCTCCTGAATGTTCTGGGATAGCAACTCAGATACTTTTCTTTTTAAAAAAATACCTAACTGTTTAATAATAATGAAAATATTTAAAGTAACTGCAGAAGCCCTGCTAAAGGACTGAAACCACAACTGCAGCATTTTCTTCTCATCAGTGACTCAGATCAACTGTGCAAGCCTGCTCATCATCTTTGGATGCCTTACAGGAATGATCAGGCAAACCACCATGGAATGACGTGAATCAGGGTGCACCCTCTTGCAGTGGACTCCAGAACTGGGAATCATGAATACTGAAGGTAGCTTAAAAAGGGCAACACAACCTGCCCAGTGCTGATGTGCAAGGGGAATAGAGGACTGGAATCCTACAGGCAAGAGAAAAATATCCCACAATTACAAACTCTGAGATTTGTAACAAAATTATTCCGGTTACCACAGAGATAGAGTTGCTTCTGCCTCTTCCTGTGGTACTGGAGAACGATGCTGATCCCAGCATACCATAATTCTTTGGAGACAGATACCTTAAAAGGAAAAAAAAGGATACTCCTTTAAACATTTTGTCCCATTGTTAGTCCTTTGCATTAGTCTTCAGGTTCATTCTAACCAACAAAAACCAAGTGTTTCCCATCTCCTATAAAGAAATGGTTTAAACTTCAACACTTCATGTTTGTCCCCAGTTATCTCAGGAAGCTGGTCTACAGTATTCCAAAGAAGCAAATGGGGCAGAGGGACAGTGAAACAGGTTAACAATTAAAGAAACACTTGCGTGAATTCCTTACTTCTCAATGTCTCCAGAGTTGCTTGGTTTGTTTTTTGCCTTGCCCAGGTTCAGTGGGGATGTCTGAAGGGAGAGGCTGTGTGCTGGTGACAAGCTGCCAGGCACGCGTCGCTCAGGATCCTCATTCTTCCAGACAAGTAAAATTGCATCAAGTAAAACAAAACACAATACAAACTGCAGAAACCTCAAGGAATTGCTTTGGTTTTGCTGCAGAATTAGTTACTTTTGTCCAAAGAATTCTAGAACTGTGAGTAACAGACAGTTAGGGAGAAAGAAATGTTACCTGTTCCATACACCTTATAGGATCTAGCACTGAGGGAAGGAGGCTTTGCTCAAATAAGTATACAGGTAGCAAAAATTCAACTAAGCAAAACAAATTAATAAAAAAAAAAAACCTCATAAGGTACATTTTCACTGTACATTTCTTTCTTAAGGTTACAGATACTCATTTATTCCAATGAAGGATTTTTAAAATCACGAGGAAAAGGAAGTATAAAGCAGAAAATCAATGTTTTAAAATGTTTCACAATAGAAACATACAGCACACATGCCAGATTTCAAGTGTGTATTACACAGGCTTCACGCTCCCCCTGGCTTTTCAAAAATTAAGGTTCAAACAAGGCTTTAAAGTACTAGGGGGTGACAACAGCCTTCAACTACAACTAAAATAAATTTAAGCTATTCAAAATTTTAACAGTTGCTCTAAGAAGTCCAAGTTGCTTACACTATATTGACATTTGCTGCTGTCCCACTTGATCCTAACTCACCAGACTGTTACTGAGCTGCCAGGCCAGCTCTTCATCTTGTTTCAGCTGTTTCTCCATCTCCTTCCGTCTCTCTTCTGCCAACCTGTGCTCCTCCTCCTCCTCCTCCGCCAGCAGCCGCTGGATGTATTCCTCACTCGCTTTGTTCTCCTCCTGCTCATGCGCTCGCCTTTCTGCCTCCACCTAAACCAGATGTTTGAAAAAATCCACCTGGTTACTACTGAAGGGCCACACTTTACACCAGAACCTCTGAGATGACACTATTTAAACGTGATCCATTTGCTGTTCACCCAATACAGCAGTATTTCATTGCATGAGTCTCAAAGCTGTAAGAATCACAAGGATACTCTGAGTAGAGCCTTGGGTTTGACCAGTGACAAATCTTTTGGTTTCTGTAAGATCCTACCATTAACCTTGCTCATCTGCAAGGTTATACTCCATTCCTCACCTTTTCAACGTGTTAGCAACAAAAACTCAGATCTCCAAACACATGGATCTACAGAGAAACTGGGATTAGAATTCTTTCTAAGGCTGAATGACAGCTATCCCACAGCATTTGTTCAACCTGCTTTTATCATTCTATCTCCCAAAGACAGCACAGACTCTTCTAGCAGATTGCTGGTCTCTTAAAACATGCAAAACCCAAAGCAGCAGGCCAGGAATTTTAAATCTGCCTTCCTTACAGCACACATGGTGAGAGATCAGTTACCACCAACTCCACGAGGAGAGCAAAGTATTTTAAGAAGAAAACTTTCTTTGGAAATTCCCCCCCAGTCCTCTGCTTCACGTGCTCCTGTAACCACCAAGGGGCTCTGAGAGAAAGGTGCATTCCCATGTATTTTCCAACGCTAAATCGTAATACTACTGTGTCTAAATTGGAAGAAGGATCCTTAAATAAGCCAAAGTTTAGAATTCTTTAAAATCTTTACTGATTTTTCAATGAGCACAGGTAACAGAGTAAACAAGAAAGAAAATGCTGTATGTTCTTTACTGAAGGTTATCTAATTGTGGTCTCTTAGAGGTAAGTCAAGAAGACAAATATAAAACCAAAGCCCAAACAGTTCCCAATTTCTACCTTGGCTACTTTTATGTGCATTGACTGAGAGATCAGGTAGAAAGCATAGATCAAGAAAACTTAAGAAGTGTCATCTCATGTCAAAGACAAAGAAATCTCTTCCATCAATTTAATTCATGATTCAGGAGCAACCAGTATGTTCTTGCAGCTGCAGTGCTCTTTTAACTATCTTTATTACTAGATAAAACCACAGCTGTTTGTGGGAACAATTCAAATAAATGGATACAAAGCATTTATGCTTTTCAAATGTATTTTTAGACTTACCTTACTAATCTCTGCTTCATATTCCTGCCTCAGCTCCCCAGGCTTGCTCAGCCGGTGATACAGCTTGGAGACACAGACTAATCAAGAGGAAGGAGAGGAAAAAAAAACAAAGTCAACAAACACAAAGTCTTGACAGTCAACAACAAAGGATTTTAACTCCATACCCTGTCATGGAATGATTTGACTTAAATCAAATGCTGTGATTTAAAAAAGGAAGGAATAAAGCAAAAAATACCAAGGAATAAAATTTACACAGCAGAAAAGTGTGGTGTTACAGAGTGGCAGGAACAGGTGGTGTTTCCCAAGCACTATACATAAAGCAAATACAAATGGAATAGGTTGCCCAGAGAAGCTGTGGCTGCCTCATCCCTGGAAGTGTTCAAGGCCAGGCTAGTTGGAACTTGGAGCATCCTGGTCTAGCATCAGGGAAGTGGAATGTGATGATCTTTAAGGTCCCTCCCAACACAAACCATTCCCTCATTAACTCTCTGTTGGTACACTGACCATAATTCGTGTCTTTCACTATTTTTCACTAAAAAGATCTCAGAATGCTGCGAGTGGAACAAGTTGCCCTACAGCCAACCTACCAAAAATGTCCCCCAAGGGTGATTGCAACATCATAAATCCCAAAATCAAATAAATCAAAATGTTAAGCAGATTTCAATTCCTTCTCTCTGACATCACAATTTTCAGCTCACAGATTCTTGCACTGACCAAACCCCTGGAATTTCAACCAAACTAATTAACACCTAAAAATTTTTTAATCACTTCACTGACTTGACAGTGATAAAGAAACACACACAGCCTTAAACACTCTGCTTGCAGATGTTACAGCTGCAAATGAGCAATGAACAAGGCCAGGCAGCCACACACCAATACCCCTCACCAAAGGCATGACCAAATACCCACTGTAATGACCAGACAATGTAATTTTTATCCTCTGTACTACAAATGAAGGTATCCCCCATCTCTTCCCTGTCCCTGTTGCAGGAGAGCTGCCTCTGCCAGCAGTAACACCTGCCTACCCACAGCTCCGTATTTCCCAACATCTGAAGTCCACCCACTATTAATTCCTATGGCAAAACAGAGACATCCCAGGACAAGTGACATTTCACTTACTTTCCTCATCTAAATCCTGTCCATTAATCCTCCGCTCACACTCCTCCGGGTAATTCTTCTGAATCTTCTCCCAGAATTCCCAATTGATAAGAGTATTTCTGCGGGTATTGTACCGTGCCCAGGAAGATACTCGGCGCCTACAAAAGGGGCAGCAAAGACTGGCCTTTTCCACTGTCATCTGGAAGCAGGAATTACAGAGGGTATGGCTGCATGGCAGCGTGACAGGCTCCACAAAGATCTCCATGCAAATTTGGCAGAGGCAGTCGGACAAGGAAAGCGGAGCCTTAGATTTCTTCGACATACTGACTTGTGGTAGAGGAACAGGACTAGGACGACATCAGGGCCTGAAAGCAAAAAGAAACATTTATGTTCTTTATGGGAAGTAAAATAAAGGAAAATACAAAATGTTTTATGGCCACTTGAAGAAAACGTTAGCAGATTTAGAAGCCTTTTTAAATGTTTGCTTTTCTCAGGGCCTGAGAGATTCCTGAGGAAGAAGCAGATCTTTACATAAATCATGGAAAAACTGTACCAGGTTTTCCTACTGAAGTTTCCTGTGAGCTGTAACTGGTGCTTTGGGGATAGGAAGAAGGTAGTAAGGGGAGGGAGAAAAAGGTGAGAGTTCTTCCAGCCACCTGTTACTCCCCTCTTCTCCTACCACTCCCAATCTATGAAAAGATATGCTGGATACATTATTCCAGTTACCTTAACCTTCCATTCACTCATTTTGTCAGTATATGCTCATCCTTTGAGAGCTGCTTTTGGTACAGGCTTGCTTCTAGCACATTCTTGAAGGCAAAATATATCAGTGCAGAGCAGCTTCTTCCTCATTCATTCTCTTGCTTAAGCTAAGCCTATAAAGCTAAAATTCCTCTTTTTCTTAAGATAAATAAAGAATTAAGCCTTCAGCACCTTCTTGTATAACTTAAAACTGTGAGGGTCATCTGTCTCCTAACAAGATTTTTCCACTTGGACCAGCAATACTGTGGGAGAGAAAACAGACACATATAGCAAACGAAGAAACCCACTGATTTTAAAGTTACAAGCTTCTTAAGCAGGCAGCTTCAGAGACAGGAGGCCCTCGAAAGAAAGGCTACCGTTCCTCAAAGAGAAATCACCATGGAGAGAAACACACGTTAAGGCGGGTCTTATTATTTCCGCTATTTTTATTGACAAAAAAGAACCCCCAGGACGTCGGCGCCCAGCTAAAAGGGGGCCCCTCGTCATCGACCCCCCGCTCTGGCCCCCGTCACCCCCAGCCCCTGAGGGTCCCAACGAGAGTTCAGCACCCACCGCTCCGGAGCCCGGGAAAGGCCGCGGCGCCCGCAATGGCGGCTCCGCCCCGCCCCTCACTGAAGGGCTCTTCCCGCCGCCCGGCTGAGGGCTCCGCCTCCTCTCCCTCCATTTTCTCCTCCTCTTCTTCTTCCTCCTCCTCTTCCGCCTCCTCTGCCAATCCTGTTGGGAGACAGAGGCCGCGGGCCCTCAGGGGGAAGGCGGGCTCTGGTGTCATGATAGTAGGGTTGGGAACGGCTTCCTACTGCTAGACAGCAGCGTTAGGTGGGATGTTAGGAATAAATCCTTCCCTGTGAGGGCGGTGAGGCGCTGGCACAAGCTGCCGCGGGAAGCCGTGGTTGCTCCGTGCCCGGCAATGGCCAAGGCCGGGGCCTGGAGCCGGGGTTTGGTCCCTGGCTGTGCTCACCTGGCCACAGGTGCCCACGGCACATCCCGCCTCAGGTCCTCCTCCAGCATCTCCGCCTGCAGGTCAAACTCGTGCGCCAGGGTCTGCAGGCTGGAGTCCAGCTCTGCGAAACGAGTCTCCAGGGACAGCAGCCTGCTTTCCACTCTGGGCGGTGGAAAACAAGAGTAAGAGAATTTTAGAAGGATTTGTGACTTTCTGCAGAGGCACTGCATTGTGAACAGCTCCAGGACCCCGTTCTGAGGGTCCTCCCAAGATTTGTGAGAACAAGCAGCACTAAAGGGGTTTTGTCACATTTTTGGCCTTTTCCTGGTGCAGAGATCTTACAATCTCCAAACACAACTGCAAAATTAGTATGTAGACATATCTGTGGCTCTCAAACACATGCATTATTAGTGGCATAGGTTTTTCTCTAACACAATTTGAGGTGATTTATGCATTTATTTGTAATGGCATGGTCTTTTGAACTATTTTCATTTAACATTGAGCAGAACTTCTCATTACTCCTCTGGTTAAAACTTATGCAAGTAATAAACAAGCCGCCTGCAGTGGGGTTTTTTTAATAGGACTGTCCTTCCATGGAACAATTGTGATAAAAAATTCTTCATAGTTTGAATTTATTAACTGCTTTTTCATTATTTGGTATCTGTTGTGGTTTTCCCTATTTAAAAATGTAAATAATAAAGATGAGGTTTGAATTTTAAGCCACTCTACTTGTGCTGAAGAAAACTGCCTGGTTTAAAAGGCCTTGCTATATTATTGAGACAAGGTAAAAGGGGCTGCAAGTATTTATTTGGTACCCATTTCTATCTTTCCTGGAGATACAGGGTGTGCTGGGCTTCTGTCACTGTGGGTGGTTTTTGTAAAGATAGTTTTCTCCACATTTTCCTCAGTTACCTGGTTGACATCAAGGCATATTCTTGAGAATCCTGAAGATCTGAAAGCTAATGTAAATAATTCAAAGTTCCTTCCTAAATACTGAACCACTGTCTCTGTATTATGTAGTCAATATCGATTTACTAGCAGAACATCACCTACTCCTTGCAGAATTTTTGTGTTTTTTTTATTTCACTGGCAGAACTTCAGGCTGTATCAGCTAACAGTAACTATACCATCAGCAAATAATATTATTTACATTTTTTTCTTCACCTTTTTTCATTCCTAGTTTGCTCCAGTACTTCTGTTACTGTTATTACTGTATTGTTTTAATGTTCAGGGACTTGAGTTTTGAATTGTGACCTGCCTGTGTTAAACACGCTATTCATGTTTGAGGCCCTATTATCTTTGACTGAACTTTTTGTAAGTTCAAAATACTCAGCAGCTGGTGACGACATTAAAAAATAAAAAGCTAAAACAAAACCCTTCAAACATTTTTCCATTCTTTGACATGTATCCCATCGTATTTTAATGCCTGTTATAAGAGATGGACCAAAAATGCCATTTTTTCCTATCAGCAGCTACTGCCTCTCCTGCCTCCTCCTTCTCCAAACCAAACCCTACTTTGAATTGTCTGCAGCTGATCTGAATGAGGAGAAAATAAAGACTTCAACAGTGGCATATTTTACTAAGTATCTCCGACCTTAATTCATTGTCTGGCCGATTGGCAGATCCTTGTCTAACGATTTTCTGTTGTTTCCTGAGGCGATGAGGCTTCCTCTTGCAGCCTGGTGAAAGGTTATCTTACTTCAGTAGGACTCCTCTGGCTTCAGCAAGAATTTTGGGACAAAAATAGAACTTTAATTGGAAAATTAAGCTGGTGTCATGTAGAAAGGTAGGGAATTCAGAAGAATTGGATGGATTGATGTGTCATAATTGGATCAAATCGGTCAGGACAGAGAGAACAAGTGCAGAAACAGGTGGGGTGAGGTGGGGTTTGCTGTGAATGAATTTCAGAGCTGGGTTGTCTGATAATGAGTGTTTTTACCAGTGAATTGCTCCCTGGTTTGCAGGTTTTTATCATGGCAAATAAGCTTCCTCATGGTCCATTCTCCAACTTCCTCCTCTACAAGAGTAAAGTTGTCCAAGATCTCATCCCTAGTGCTACCCTCAGTAGTTTCTCAGCAGCCTTCAGTCCAATGCTTTACCATTTGACCAGTTTTGTCTCTTTTTTTTTTAATTGTCTGTCTATAAATTAATTCTTCTGTATTTTTAAGCACATGCAACAAACATTTCAGTATTTGCCAATTTTGGATCTAAAAATGTCTGTTATGTCATAGTAGATCCATAACTGAGCTCTCACAGCTGTAACTGAATTCTGATAGACTGAGTGCTGCTGCCTCTTGATCTAAGTCTGGAATGAAAGAGAAAGAATGGATTAAATCTCCTGCTTTAATTTCAATCATGATCTCTGAACAGTTTTTCCTTTAGTGTAAGTGAAGCTACCACTAAGTCAGTGACCTCTTACTCTGGCTAGTGTACACACAAACCACATCCCCATTCTTTACCAGAAAGCTTTTAAAATTCCCTTTTTGTTAGCACACAGACCATACTTGGAAGTCATGCAGTAGAAGCTCCAGCATTCCCATTTCTCTCGAAGTGTGATTCTATGTGAAACCTTATTTCTGCTATTCAGGCATTTACAGAAAATTATATTTTAGAGCTGTCACATGGGTTTGATATTCCAGGCCAGTGCAGCATCCCACACTTCTCCAAGCTCTCCCCATTCACTCCATGGTACATTAGACACACACTTCTTCAAGCAGTTTCCCACAGAATTAATTTTCACTTTTTTCTTTCAGTTTTATCCTTTCTCCCTGTGGTCAGGTCTCCAATAGCTAGTTTGTGTTCACCATCCTGTGAATCAGAGTCATAAAGGCTGTGACTGAGCCAACAGTATGAACAGTATGGCAAGGAAAGGAACAGTTTTTTTCCAAGTCTGTCAGCTGTCTGTCTGTCAACACATAATCATTTATTTCCTAAGCAGAAGTACTGCTTACCATCAGCAGTGATACTCTTGATAGGGATCCTTTTTACCGCAGGTAAATCAGAGTTTTATGTAAGACACCTGATCTGACTTTAAAATGTCTCAACAAAAAATGTCTCATAGTTTGCCTTTAAATGTAACATACAGAATCCCAGAATGATTTGGGCTGACAGGATCCTAAGGCCTACCTCATCCATCCCCTGCTGTGGGCCGGGACACCTTCCACTATTTCAGGTTCCTTCAAGCTCTGTCCAAATTGGCCTTGGACACTTCTAGGGATGGGATAGCCACAGCTTCTCTGGGCAATCTGTGCCAGGGTCTCCCCTCCCTCACAGTAACATGAAAATCCAGGTGTGAAAAATCCACAGAGTGGGGAGAGTATCCCACCTGCCTCTAACTGCTGAGAATTTCAGACCTTTCTTTGACTCTTTTTCCTTAAGATCCATGCTCATATCTTTGTATCTGCTCTGAGCCACCACCACTGGTACCTGCTGCTGCACAGCCAAGCACCGACCAGTGCCAGCAGGGGCAGCTGAGGCCGGATTATTTTTCAGGAAGTCTGTGAACCTGTTGGTCCCATTCCTCTGCCAAGTGCAGGCTTTAGAAATGGAGGGTGGATCAGTGTCATCTATGTCCCAATTCCCCAGTGATGGTGATTTGCTTTCCTTAAACTTATGAGAAAGGTCCATTCCTGGGTTTTTTTTTGCTCATATAACCCCTTATTTCCTATCTTTGAACCATCCAGACTCTGAGGCATAGTCTGAAAATCAGAAGTTCACCTCAAATCTCCAATTAGAACAGCAAGCCCGAATTTCAGAGAATCACAGAATATGCTCAGTTGGAAGGCATCCACAAGGATCCAACTCCTGGCCTCCCCTCAGCAATCTCACCCTGTACCTGAGAGCATTGTCCAAATGCTTCAGCTTTGGTGCTGTGACATTCCCTGGGGTGCCTGTTCAGTGCCCAACCACCCTCTTGGGGAAGAACCTTTTCCTTATAGCTAACCTAAGACAACTTAAGCTGTCCTGACAGCTTAAGGCCATTCCCTCAGGTCCTGTCACTGGGCACCAGGAAGCTGTAAACCTCAATGAGGTCCCCCCCAGTCTCCTCCAGGTCAAACAGACCAAATACCCTCATTGCCCAGTGACACTTCATGCACCTGCAGGCCAACGGTGATGGAGCAGCTGCAAACAGCCAGGATGGCAGCCAGGGAATGAACATTACCATGGAGCCAATGGCTCTGTTCCTCTTTTCTCCCCAGTGAGTCAAGGACAGATTAAGGCTGTTCATGAGCTCCTCCTCCTCCCTCCCTGTACACACACAATGTCTATTTACACTCTTGCCCACAGAAGTTTCCAGGGAAGCACAGGTTTGCTGCACTCAGGGATTGCCTGGTGTGGTGTCCCCCCAGCCCTCTGCACCCTCCCTGTCCCCTCGCGCGGTGAGCCCAGCCCTGTGGGACCTGTTCAGCGTCTCGTTCAGGGAGCGCAGGGAGATGCTGGCTTTTGCCATCTTCCTGGAGAACACCAAGAGAAGAAATAAAAACCGGAGTGGGCTCGCTCCTCTCTCCTGTAGCCGGCAGCAACAGCAGGGACAGGGGATCTGAGTCTTGCAGGAGGTTGTTTATTCCAAGGCTTTTTATAGCCTGTATATCCAAATATAGGTCATGGATGCACCAACACATGTTCATGGACCTGTCACACGCTGAACCACACAGCCCAACCTAACCCCTTCCTCTGCCCCACTGATCCCGTGTCTTCAAAGATGAACTAATTCACAGGTTGCATAAAATGGAGCAACTACACTTTTATGCCTTTTTTTTTTCCTGTGTTTTCGGTTTGATTTACTGTTGTGCCCACTCAATCATGTCTTGGGCCAAAATCTCCTGCTGGGAAAGGCTGTACAAGCAGATTGGCTTTGTTTTTTCTAATTAAAAAGGTAAGAAGGTAAAATCTGGTTTGGATGAGAATGAGTTGTATTTGGTTGCAGGGAGCTGCTTTGAGCAAAAACCAAGAGTTGCAATCTCTTCCATCAAGTGTGGAGAGAGGCAGCACAATTGGATAATGATTTTCCAGAGCTGGCTGTATAAAAAAATAGCTTTTTCCATCATTTTTTGATAGTAATATGGGTCTGGTAACAGCTCAGCTGATGAAACACAGCAGCACAAACACCCCACCAGTGAGGCAGGTCCTCAACCAGCATTAAGAACTCAGTTCTGTGACAGGATAAGAACAGCCCAGGAAAAAAAGCCCTCTTTTTAAAATTATTTGCCCATTTCACGGGAAATCCAGCATGAACTGAACATGTCCAGAGCTGTAGCATTTCCACTTAGCTCTTCCTACCTTCAGTTTGAAAATGAAGGGAAGCTTCTAGCAAGCAAAGTTCTGCTTATTGTGTTTCAATGATTTGGGAAGACAGGAAGTATTTAGGTAAGGAGAAGCTGTGCCTTTGGCCCTTCGTATTCCCCCTGTGATGGGGATACAAAACACTTTTTGACACAATTTTGTGAGTCTGTCACTATTAGAGTGAGTCTAAGGACAGGGGAACAGTGAGAGAGAACGCTTTTATTAAGACAAGTGTAATAGTTCTTTTTCCCTGGGATACACAACAGACAGCTGATCCAGCAGCAGTTTCCCTGCTCCTTCTCTTGCTACAGTAAAAATAAACTTCAGCTGGCAACCACAGGGAAACTAATTTGATTACTTGTTAATTGATGCACCTCCACTCTATGCAGTTGCTGACAGAGTGATTAAAACCAAATTCCACCATGACAAGTTTAAACCAACTGGGACACAGATTCATGGGAAAAGTCACAGAGAGCGCTGCAACAGCCCAAACCACATAGAGCCAGTGACAGTCCTGCTACTATTCAGCAGCCTCACTTAGCATTGTGGGTGTCTCCTTGGCACTAATTTTCTCCTTCAGCCTTAATTACGTCAGCTTAGTCATGAACTAATTTTATCCCTAAATATAGAGACTCATTTCACCTAAATTGAAGCAGCAAATTGCCAGCCCTGCAAAAGACAGTGGCTGTGAACATAACAGCCACAAAGAACCAGCATGAGGCCAGGGACTCCAGGTGCATACAGCAAATCATTTCCCAGGGATGCAGAGGGGGTCACTGTCCAGTTCACTGCCAGTGGATGTAACTGGCTCCAATAAGTCGTTTTGTCCCCCAGACTTCTGTAAATACCTGGGTGCCTTAAAGTTCTGGCAATGGATAGGCTGATACAGAGCTGGTCTGGTCAGCAACCAACACTCTCCTGGAGCCTTTGATCTCTGCGCATGAGAGCCAGTTCACCTTCTCTCCGTGCTCAATGCTGAGCTTTGGCACAATCCCAGGGTGTTCCTTTGAGGCCACTTTGTTGAGCTTCCCATCTTTTCTGCTGGAAGCAGCTACTTGGGCCCTCCTCCTATGCAGTGATTTTGCAGAATTTTTCTGCTGTTTCCCAACGTAGCTGCTGACATCCCACAGCAAGACTTTCCCGTCATTTCCTCCAGAAAACAACCAGTACACCTCTGGCATAAAGAGCACCTGTGAGACTCCCAAGCTGTGAGCCTGGAACTCCAGCTCACATTCAAACCTGACACTGGTGACTTGGAATATTCTGACTTTACCATCCTGAGCTCCACAGCCAAAGACGTTGCCGCAAGAGGCGACAGACAGGGAATGTGCGAGTGGTGGGTTGAAGAACTGCCCAGCTGACTGCAGGCTCTCTTCCTCCATGTCACACTCCTGCAGGTTCATGGTCCACAAGGGACGAGCTTTCTGCAGGTTCCACAGCATCACCTGGAAAAAAAACCACAAACAGGATGAATCAATAATTTGTGTGTTTTACTTCAAATTGGATCTTTAATAGTAAAATAAACAACCACACTTCTTGTCCTAGCAGAGTAAAGGTTGTGCACAACTCCAAGAGGTGTAAGATGTGTAGTGAGGAGTGGTTAAACTTGCCCTAAAAAACGTAGCAAATCTTTCTGGTCTGCTTTCCAAAGCCCTACTGCCATACTCTGCAGTCAATGACTCAGACCTATAGACCACGAAAGCGAAAAAAAAGATCTAAAAGCTTTTGCATTCATCTCAGCAGTAGTACTCATGATGTGCTGCACATCAATTATTGAGAAGGAGGGACATGGAAACACTAACAGTGAATAGATCATTATGATTCTGGATTTCTGTCTCTGCTACTTGGCCTAAAATAGTCACTTCCATGAACGTGTCTGAAAAATGAGACAGCAAAAGGAAAGCAGTAGTTGTGGCTGTGGTTTTTAAGCAGGCATATTTGTATTTATTATTATATCCAGTGAATAGATCTGTTTGTGCTATTGAGTAGGGCATGCTTTACCTACTGAGATGGGGAAGGTCGTGCTTTTAGATTTCCTTTTCCAATGCCACCTCACCGCCAAACCCCCAATCCAATGTGTCTCTTGTACAGCAGTTCACGTACTACAGATTTATACTGAGCCAATTAAAAACAATGCTCTCAGGACTTTTGTAGGATCTGAATTGACAATAAGCATTCTCAAGGCCAACAGATCAAAAAGCACAAGTCAGTCTAATGCAGCACTGGTGTACCATTTGCTTCATAAAGCTAAGCTTCAATTTGTTAGTAATAAAAATATTCCTTTGGTAGTAATCACCAATAAGAAGTACAGGAATCTTGAAGTTTAGTTCACAAAAGAACCTGCCTCTGCGTTTCTGGAATCCAAATCACACTAAAATACCTGAATGACATTTCCTGTGACTTTCCTCTTTCAGCAACCACTGTTGCTGCTGCACTAAAACTACTTCCACAACAACTGTGATTTACTGTTAATCAGAGGGGCTGGGTGATCCTTACAGAAAATACTCCTGGTTTTCATCACAGAGAGCACTGAAAGAGTCTGACGAATTCACCAACTGCTGACAAGTTTTCTGCAGACTAAGTATTTTCTGTCCTCATGGCATTTTCCTTGCTTCACTGGAACTTCTGAAAGAACTCCAAGCAACTTCAGTTCTCATCAGCCACAGCTTCCCTGAGGGTTTGACAAGCCCAGAACATGTTTCATAGAGCCCATAACTTGTCCAAAGGCATGGTGCAGCACAGGGCTTCAGAGTTTTGCAGCCAAGCTCCCCTTTGGGAAATTACGTATCTTGAATGCAACCTCAGTGTAGAATGATGCTCTTTCACTGTACAAAAACACACTAATGAAATTCTGTTTTGAGATACTGACTTTCACCTAAAAAACAACTTGCTGAGCTATAATAAATGAAACTAATACTAAAAAGTCACAAGAAATAATCAGCTCACTTGTACCTAGTTGTACATACATGTTTACAATTCTGATAAAAAGTTTCCAGACATAGGCTTGTGAAGCTGCATTTTAGGAACCAGAATTAAGCCAGCTGAGGGACTGAGTGTTTAGTCCTCCCAGACAAGATCTATCATCATGGCTTTAACACAGAAAAATATAGTTTACAATAAATATCAACATGTATTTGCTTAATGGGTGTGAGATGTACTTTGGTTTCAGGAAAACAAGGTGAATCTGCTCAACACTGTCAAGCAAACTTCACCCTGAGACCAGTGGAACCACAGAGACCTTCGAGAAGTGACAGTTTTCATATTGGGCTAAAGCAGAAATATGGTCAGACCTCAACCACTGGAAAAAAATTACTGAAAAATATCTACTCTGGTTGGCCAACTCCAGACTTAACTCCCAGCATGGTTCTGAGAATGCAAAGGACGTTTCCTCTTGATGAGGATAGAAAAGTTTAAAAGGCAAAGAACATTTCATGCTTCCAAGATGCTAACAGAACAAAGGATAAATTCTACAAATCACTTGTCCTCACAGTGATAAGTTCCACTTGGAAGGGTGCTGCTCTGCCTGCCTGCCTGAAGCACTGTGCCTTTTCCTCACTATCCTTTGCATCTCACCTGCAGCCACAACTGATCCTGATGCCTTGGGCTTTTGGGTTTTCTATTCTGCACTGGTGTGTGGCTTTTGTTCAGGATTACTAAGATCCTTTCACAAGGTGATGAAGACACAACAATCCTACTCCAATTGGGACTTGAGGACATTTTTTTCAAACTTCAGGCTCAAAGTGAAAACAACATGGAAGGAAGAGGGCTGGCAACTGGGACTCCTGTATGCAAATGGACCCAAACATATAAAAAGCTTGAGATCTTGGGACAGGTACCCCTGCTCGCTTTGCCTCCATTTTGGAGCCATCCAGAGTTCCGATTTGTAACATCAGTGCTGTCCAGGTGTGGCCTTTGAAGGCCTCAATAAATATCCTTTATTCTCCTCAACTCTGTCTAGCTGCTGTTCCAGCTCTTCCAGGCATCGGTCCCTAGGGACAGCTGCTGTTCCAGCTCTTGCTCAGCCCAACAAATTGCAGTGTACTCTGATTTCCCCTCACCCCATTCACTTTTGAATTGTACATGTTACGGAGAAAAAGAAAAGAGGCAGAAGCTGCTGAGTAGGACACAGCACAAACAGCCCCAACACTTATGTTTTGGGCCAAAACTACTTCAGAATAGTGAGGGAGCTTTCCAGTGACTGCAGATTGAACACCTTCATGCTCTGTGAAAGTCTGTGGGTGCTTCACTACACTTCAGGTGGGCAATTACTGTTTCACTTCATTAATAACCGTGCACATGTATGCAAATCACCTGCATGTCTAGTCCACAGGAAACCAGGCTTTGAGGCCGCTGAGGTCGGAAGGCAACAGACGAGCAGATGTTGAAGTGTCTCAAGGACTGGCTGACTTTCTTGCTTTCCAAGTCCACAACCTTTATCGTCCCCGAGTCATCTGCCGCAGCCAGGAAGCTGTCGGTGTCGTTCACTGAGAGGCAGTTGATCTCCTCCTTGTTCTCGTGGAAGCGCTGCAGGGGTTTCTGGAGGGAGCGGACATCCAGCACGCTGATGGTTTCTCCGTGGGAGGCATACAGCGTGCTGGGGCGGCGGGGGGAGAACACCACCGAGGTCACGTCCTCTGCCTGCGGGAGCCGCAGCTGAGCCACGGGCGAACCTCCCCCATCCCAGAGCGCCAGCTCGCCCCGCTCCGCACCGGAGGCCACCAGCCCTTCCGTGCTCACGTTCAGGCACAGGACAGAGGACGAATGTCCACCACTCCACTTCACTGCCATGCTTCGGGGACACCCCTGAAACAAACACAAACAAGCCGTGAACCGAGGTGGTTGTTGGTCCCATGCTGCAGAAGCTTACCAACAAGCAACAGGATCATGCTGCGAACTACTTGAAATTCCAGTGTCTGGTTAAAACCAGCACCTCCTCAGCTCAGGACAGCTCAGGACTCAACTGGAACTTTCACTCAAATAGCAACACCATGCACAGTCGCGGTGCTTTATGGTCCTTTCCAACATAAATGATACCATGGGTCTTTTCAAAAAAAGTATTACTAATTTAAAACAGGTTGCAACATACTTAACTGGCTCTCAGAGCATACTCAGGGCACTCACCAACCTGTTATAAACGAGGTCCCATTCCATCTAATAAATCACAAACTTAAAATTTAAAAGCAATTTTTAATTAAGTAATTATTCTATATAAAAAGGTTACAAGTCCAATATAAAAATAGATACAAATTGATGACATAAAAAGTTACAATCCAATAATAAATAATTTGCCAGTGGTTCAAATAAAGCATAAGCAAAATCGACTGGGGTACGTGGGTGGGATTCTACCCTACCTCCGGTATGAAAACCAAAAGGTCGACTGGACTTATATACTGTATGCTAATACATAGTCATTAATATTTTCTTATAAATCTTTTCCTAGTTTCAATTCCTAATATCTACGTCACTATACTATATAGTGCATGCTCTTGCTGTTGCTAAGGGGTCTTTTGTACTTTTTTGGGGTTTTTTGGATGAAAGCTGAGGTTTTTTCAGCTGTCTTCTTAACCACCTGGCAAGTGGCACATGCGCAGTAAACTTGGTGCTACTAAGTAAGTACTATATTCCAATTAAACTTTATTTATTACATACATAAGACTACTATTTTAGATTCTCTATCTGGAGTTGTCTCAACTTCCTCCTTCTCAAGGTCTGTTCTGCTCTGGGAGTTGTTTTAATACTATTTTGATGCCAGCTTTAGTTTAAGAAGTTTCCTGACTTTGTCCATCCCAAGGCAGAATTATAGCACCTGTTTCTCACATACATCGTTTACAAAGAAATCTATCTGCTCTATAGCACTAATCAGATATACTTTTTCAATTATTTTCCAAAAATACTGATACATTTACAATTTAGTCAGCACGAATGTCATCCATCACAAACCGTAACCCTCCCTCTGGTGTGACTGCCCACAGCAGCCTGTGTGACAGCACTCCGTAGGGAAGCACATCAGTAGGGAAGCACATCAGCAAAAAATTAAGCCAAGGGCGAAAAAGGGTAGCACAAAGTGTAGGAAGGACTGGGACGCTGCGGGGAAAAGGAGAGAGGCACGCGGTGTCAGTGTGACAGCCCAGCAGCCGCTTCGCTGCCCTAAGCTCCGTGCATTTATTTAACTATTGTGCAATAAACGGCTTGTCTCTGGTGGTTTTACTTTGGTTTTTTAAACCATGTTATATTTTCCATGTGGTTTTTGTGGACCCAGATCTAAAGAGAAGCCAGAGCCCATTCATTCCATCAAAGGAACTTTAGTCTTGGCGATTAAATAACACTACAGAGAAGGCCGATACCTTCCCCGCAACTCGCGTCGGGGCAGATTCGCGGCCGCCAGTCCCTGGGCGCGTCGTTCCCACCCAACGCCCGGGCCATGAGGCAGCTGGGTCCAACTGCCCCCCGCCCTGGCAGGCCCAGCCCTGGGGCCGCCCCCCGGCCAGGCCCAGCCCGTGGCGCTACCGGGGCCGTCCCGGGGGTTTCGGGAGGCCCGGGGGCTCAGCTCTCACCTCAGCTCCCCTCGCCTCCCCCGGGCTCCGCTCAGCTCCGCCGCCGCCCCCGCCGGCCCTCCGCGCACGCGCGNGTCGTGGGGAGGGCCGGGCTGGCGGCTACCAGGGCGGGTGCTAGAGCTGGTATTCTCGTACCTGGAGCTGCGGGAGCTGCGGAGCTGCGCGCTGGTTTGCAAGCTGTGGCACCGCGTCCTGCACGGCGACGAGAACAGCGAGGTGTGGCGCAGCCTGGCCGCCCGCTGCCTGGCCGAGGAGGCCCTGCGCACCGATATCCTCTGCAACGTGCCCACCTACAAGGGCAAGGTGAGGCCGGGACCCCCGAGCCGCGGGGACACCCCTTCACCGCCTCCCCTGGCGCTTGGGGTCACCCCAGAGCCCTCCGGCCCACCCGCCATTGGAAACGAAGGGGGCGGGAGGCTGGGAAACATGACACGGTTTTATATCCTAGAACCACAATGGTTTGGGTTGGAAGGGACCTTAAAGCTGCCGTGGGCAGGGACACCTCCCACTAGACCAGGCTGCTCCTAGCCCCGTCCATCTCCGCCACTCACCTTCTCTCGTCCAGGTCCGTGCCTTCCACCACGCCTTCAGCACCAACGACTGCTCGAGGAACGTGTACATCAAGAAGAACGGCTTCACGCTGCACCGCAACCCCATCGCGCAGAGCACGGACGGGGCGCGCACCAAGATTGGCTTCAGCGAGGGCCGGCACGCCTGGGAGGTGTGGTGGGAGGGCCCGCTGGGCACCGTGGCCGTAATCGGTATCGCCACCAAGCGCGCAGCCATGCAGTGCCAGGGCTACGTGGCCCTGCTGGGCAGCGACGACCAGAGCTGGGGCTGGAACTTGGTGGACAATAACTTGCTGCATAATGGGGAGGTGAACGGCAGCTTCCCCCAGTGCAATAACGCGCCCAAATACCAGGTGAGGGGGCTTGGCATGGGCTGGGTGCTGCGCCGGGGCTGGGGGGTGCTGGCTGTCCCTCGCTGTCCCAGCTGGCCCCTGAATTGCTCCTGTGTGACCCTCAAAGGTCTTTGCCTTCCCTGCACGAGAGAAATCGATTCCACCTTGTGAGCCTTTTTCTCCCTTCGTTTGCTGCTTCTGCAGGCTGCACCTGTCTGGTGTTCAGTGCACCTGACCCTGGGTTGTTTCCACACTTTTATATCAAACATTGAGTGTGAAACCTGTACTATAAGTGTCTGTTTAGACATCGTAGTGCTTTTTGGAATAAAACTTGAAAAGTCTGTTGTAGCTTTCTGAAGTAGCGACTTGCCCCACAGCATGGTGAGTGAGGGCTTGTACCCCTTTGTTTTCTGTGTGAGCTGAAGTTAGTTGTTAGGTGAGAGTCTTGCAAAAACCTGCAGGAGTGCTGATTGCTGCTGCTTTGCCCGCTGGCCACCTTCCCGTGGGTGACATCCCATATCTGCAACCTAATCTTCAGATAACTTCGGAGTATTAAAAGAGCAGAGGCCACTCCACCTTTTTGTCCTTATAGAAGTGCTTGTCTTGTTATTTTGCCTGTTCACACAGCTGCCTTTTCACTGCTGGATTTGCTTGTATTACAACTTAAACTGGATCACTGTAATTTCCATCTCATATTCAGAGAATGGATTAGAAGGGACTTTAAAAATAATTCAGTCCCACCCCCAGTGCTGTGGCTTTGTACTGGCTTACGTCTCACTTGTAGGTGAAGATCTGTGTAGTGTCTGATATTTCTAAATTTTGTGTTAAAGTTCAAATCAGTGATTCTTTGGTGTATTTTGGTGTCTTTATTAAGACATGTGCAGTGATCTGCTCATAGAAAATGTGTTTATAGGAAACACATGTGTGCATTACTGTTGGCTGGAAGAAATTCCCAGTGCTGGGGCTGGCTGGAGAAGAGTCTGGCTGGCAGGAGTTTGTGCAGTGCCTGCTATGCTTGTGGCTGTTCTCTGGAACTTTCATTGATGTCTGAAATAATGTGTGTAGATAAATGCAGGGAGCTCTGGGCCTGCCTGGGTCCAAGGCTCGTGCTGTGGTCAGTGTTGGTTTCATTTGTCTGTATGTGTATATATATTTTTTAGGGTTTACATTTTACATTTTCTACTGAAATTTCCTTTTACCTTGGTGAGGAAATACCTCTGTCAGTGACAGCACCTGCATATTAGTCTATTCTGGAATTTTTTTGTAGGTGGCACTTGCCTTTCTTAAATCCATTGTCTGTAAAAATGCTCCTCACAGAGCAATTGCTGCTCAGCGATAGCAGCAGCTGAACACAGAGTTCAGGTAACTTGGAGCCCATGGCAAAGATTCCAAAGCTCTGCACAGTTATTTCCAAAGCACACAGCAACTAGTGCCTGCTCTCAATGCTCTCACAGGTTCATATGGGAAGGGTCATGTTATGTCTCAATATCATGAGACACAGGACAGCCCTGCTTTAAAATTCTCTGCTACATTGCACTTTGCATTATTTTTTTTCCTTTTGAACATGCTGACTCTTTCTCTATGTGTTACTTTTACTCCCCCTCCTGTCTCTGTTTCCAGATAGGTGAAAGGATTCGAGTTATCCTGGACATGGAAGACAAAACATTAGCGTTTGAGAGAGGCTATGAGTTCTTGGGAGTTGCCTTCAGAGGACTGCCAAAAGTTTGCTTATATCCAGCAGTGTCTGCTGTGTATGGTAACACAGAAGTGACTTTGGTCTACCTGGGAAAGCCTTTGGATGGATGACATGGATTGTTTCCTTGGGACATCAAGATGTGGATGTTTGGGAGGAAAAATCTGCATGTTGGTTAGAGGGAAACATGTATTACAGGAAAAAAAACAACAACAAAGTGTGAGTGTGTGTCCAAGAGCCATCGAAGGAACCACATGGAGTTTGGAAACAGAGGACCAGCTGTGCTTCAGAGATTGTGTTACATTTCCTCTTTCTACCAGGCCAGAAAAATCCTCAGGGCTGCACTTGGTTGAGTGGGAAGCTGACACATGCATATTACAACAGATTTTTTTGCTAAAATGGCAGTATGGCCTCAAACATTTAAGAAAGGACTTGATACTAAAATGCTTGAGGAAATTACCCTGAAATTTCTAAGTGGCATGTTTTGTGAGAGTCTCCCATTTCCAAGCTGCTTGTTCCTTCCTTCCCTCCTTGGGGCCAGCATGGGGGCTGGAGCAGAGCAGGGCTGCTGGGATATTTACAGTTTTTAGTGTCCTGAGAGGCACAATCTGTGCAACTGCCCTTCTCTAGTATAACCATACAACACGTGTGCAGCTATTTTAAGTGTATTTTAAGATTGTATATAAAGAAAATGTTGAAAAGAACAGTTAAAAGAGAGGGTTTGCTTTATTCTGGGACAGAATTTCTTAAAGAGAAAAAATCATACCCCCCTCCCTGGCACCAGATCACACACCTGAGACAGGTGTACAGCCTTCATGTCAGTGCAGTTCTGTTGTAATGTGCTTTGGGATGCTTTTGTGGAGTGAAGTGCTACTTTGGGTTGTTTCCTGTGACAGTTTCTATGGCTTCAGTGACAGGTTTGTTCTCTGTAGGAAACAAAAATGTTTTCCCTGCCAGCTTCCTTTCACCAGAACTTGCTCTCCCCTCAGGGAATGAAGGCTGAGCACAACACTGAGCCTGCCTTCCTCTCCACATCAAAACCACCACCTTTTCAAAGCATTCTCTCACTTGCTAATCACCTTTGTGAGACGTGTCAGCATCATGTGGGAGGAGCATTGGGCTTCTGCAACCAGACCTTACAGCTTCATTGGCTTTATAAAGCTTTAAGGCTTGCCTGAGCCATCCTTAACTGGATCAAGTCCCCCAGTACCCCAGCATTCACCTGCCCCGGACTAGTAACACTCACCAGCCCTTTGATGGGGATTCTGGATCACATTCAGTGTTTGTGCTCTTCAGTGATTTTCTCAAAGCCATGTCCAGACCCCCCAGGCCTGTCTGTGTGCTGGCCTGGGCAGGCTGGGAAGCTGCCAGGTGTAGTGAGGAGGCAATTCCTGGTGAAAACGCTTTCCTGTGAGGCTGGAAGGTCTGTGGGGAGCCATAGGAGGGCCCTTTAATAAGGCAGGAAGGCTGAGCCCCACAGCTGGCTCGTGACTCTGGTTTTGTGCTGGTTGGCATCTCCCAGAGCTGCTTTTTGGAGAGGGAGAAGGAAATGTTTATACAACTTTTTGCTTGGTTTTTTTTGTTTTATTTTGTGTTAGAAAAAGTGAGTTGCTTGGTGTCAGACACTGGCAAATCGCTGAGCGTGGAAGAAAGAGGAATTCCTCTTGGGCTGTTGCTCATACCTCTCCCTCTTCCTCAAAGAGATGAGTGAGGCTTTGCTTTGGAGTACTTTTGGCTGGGTAGATCACCAGGTTCTGCCCTGGAACTGTGTAAGTTGTTACCATTTAAAGGATTTTAAAGTATTTATTTGTTTTGTGTGTTCATTGGTGAAAGGCAAATCAAGGTCTGATCCTCTTGCTGCATCAGTCAGAATGTGCTGTGAGCAATGGAGGTTTTAGGTGGTGCTGAGAAGAGCCAAATAAAGGATGTGGGATGGGTATCCAAGTACCTCCCAGACAAATCTGTTACAGGTATTGATTGTACTGGACTGTAAATTGTCTGCAGAGCAGAACTGTGGGGCACAGAGTTGGGGATAAAGGAAACAAAACCCTGCCCAGTTTAGGAAAACAAATAGTCCCCAGGATGAATGTATTCTCAGTGCAGTCTTGAAAGATGCAACCTCTGTGGTTTTCCATGGTCTACTTAGAGGCAAGGAAACCCTGAGAACTCTGAGGAGTTTTAATGACAAATCCAGATTGATTCTCATTCTTCAGCCTGCATTTTACCCTCTAAATAATTTCCCTCTAAATCAGAAATGCTGAAAGGTGAACATTCCTTAAGGGTGGGTTTGGGTGGACTTATGTAAGTTATAACTTATTCCTGGAGACCAATGCTGGCTGTACAAAATATTAAAATAAACTCTGCTATCATTCAGAAGGATCTGTTGGTGTGGATTGTTGGAATGGCATCTGCAGAATCCCACAGATGGGAAGAAGGGAGTTGCAGTTTGATGCCCCAAGAGGACAGAGACGTTGGTTTGGGACTGTTGTGTGACTGCTGGGAAAGAGAGAGTCTGAGTGGTTAAGCAGGGCTTGGAAACTCAGGGATCTGATAGTTATACCTGGAAAATTGTGTCCTCTGAAACAGGGATTCTCATTCATGACTGTGGGACAGGCATTCCTGTCTGCTGGAGGCCTCTGGATTGGAGTTGGGGTACTGTGGTCACGGCCTCCACTGCTGTACCAAGAGGTCTCCTTCCCCCTCAGCTTCCAGCTGTTTCCTTAGCTTTCCCTATGGAAGTTCAATGTTTCACACTGCTTTTAGGAAGAAGTATTGTGATTTTGAGCTCTGAGGCACTTTCAAACTCTGCAGCAAGAACTTGCTTTTAAGCAGTAAATTTTGGCCGACACCTTCTTGGGGGTTATGTGCCCTTAACTTTTGTACCTTCTCACTGATGGATTTTTATCCCCATTACCTGAGGGAGACACCTGATGGCTGATACTTTTTGGGTGCTTAAGAAAGAAAGAATTTGGCTGGGCCCAGAGGGGAAGGGGGAGGCA
>VWYI01039988.1:0-11233 GCA_013399455.1 Anthoscopus minutus | reverse complement strand
AAGGCAGGAACCTCCCTTTAAATGAAAAAGAAAAATATAAGTCCCCCCCTTCCCTTCTGACTTATTATATTTTGAAAACAAGGGGCTCTCAGGCAGAGATATGGGAATAGGAATAACAGCTCCTTACTGATATGTATAATAAGGTAAACCAACAACAATAACTACAGTNATAAGGTAAACCAACAACAATAACTACAGTATTAACAACAGAACAGAACAGGGACCCCGTCTCAGCCGAAATGGGAAAAGTGGAGGAGAGGTTGTGCCTCACAAACACCTCTGTGGGCAGTCAGTCCCAGGGTTCCTGCAGGGCTCTGAAGAACACCCTGCTGGAACAGCAGGGATGAGCAGAAAAGTCCCAAGCCAGTGGATGAGATGGATCAGCACCTCCACGATGACAGCTGGTGCTGCAGCATGTCCTGGCAGGACAGGGCGCGCAAGGGCCACACCACAAGAAGGAAGAAGCAGCCGCTCCATGTGGATGATAGTGAAAAACCTCCCTCACCCTGGAGACAGCTCCCAGTGAGTGTCCCTATCTCCACTCAAAGAAGAACAAAACCAAACCAGCCAGCTTCCAACTGCCCCCACCCTCTCTTTTTTTCTGCCTCTCCCTTCCCCGCTGGGCCCAGCCAAATTCTTTGTCTCTCTTAAATATCTGAGAAGTACTAGCTATCAGGTTTTTCCCCTCAGCTAATGGGGAAAAAATTCCAGTAGATAAGAAGGAACAAAAGGGACACCTAACCTGCAACACTCACCCTATAGGAACTGAGGAAATTGTAGAAGTGATAACTGATTTAAAATCCCAGGTTTGGTTTCTGTGTTGTCAGCTGAGAAAGAAGAAAAGGTGAGCCAGGGGTGGGAACATATTCTGGAAGTTTCATTCTGATTTTTATTTTCTATTCTTTTATTTTTGTTAATAAAGCTTTCTTCATAGGTTTAAGTTTGGAACCTGTTTTTGCCCCTGTCCTAAATCATATCTCACAGCAAGAAATAAGCAACTGCACTGGTGAGTTTAACTAGCTCTAAACCCACCACAATTCCTATAGGGAGGTGTGAAAAACAGAAAAAATGGTGACTCTGCAAGTTTTGCACCTCTGTATTACCAACTCTGTGTACCGCACAAACACAACACAAGGCCCCATATCACCCACTTTGAAGAAAATTAGTTCTGTCCCAGTCAAACCCAGTACAAAGCTGTGTGTGTCAACAAAGTATGCTTCATTTTAGATCAGGAAGAAAAATCACTCAGTCAATGATGTTTAAAATATCTGTAGAAATTTTAAAAGAAATGTTCAATAACTCTTTGACTCATTTAAGTAACTCTGTTATGAGATTGATTACACAGGAATCAGTAAAACTCAGCTTGGGAAATGTCTTAAATTAGCCTTTTGCTTTGAATATCTGTCACCATATTTAATGAAATGGTGGAATTAAAATGGACTCCTTCCAATAAAAAATGTTTTCTTCATTAAAATCATTAAAATCCATTCACACATTTGCACATCTCAGCATATGCTTCTCATTCCAGCTGTGCAGATTAATAGTTTGGGGTATTTCTTTGCCTACTTAGGCTTACTTTTATATATAGGTATAGTTCTGAACCTTGTTTACAAAAAGGTATCAATTTTTTGTGTGCCTCAAATTGTAATGGGCATTTTACAATTTGAAAGTGACTTTTCCAAGGAGACACTTGACTTTGAAGGGCTGTGTAGTTTGCTGGAAACAATTGCAGTTTCATGGTAACACCTGAGGAATGCATTGCATACTCAATCCCAGGCATATTGGTCAGAGGTTTCATGACTCTTGGATTGTTTGCCTTCCCAAACCCAGATTGATGTCCATTGACATCAAAGGCATCTTCATTTCATTGACATTACTGTGGCAGCAAAAATTACTGTCACTGGAGGATGCACACCTAGCACAAGTTCAGATTCTTTGTTCCATGCAGAGCTGTGTCTTGTTTTTTCAGGCTGTTTGCTCTGACAGAATCTCTCTGGCAGAAGTGTTTACCAAAGCCCAAAGAAGGAAACAATGAAATAAGCCCCAGTTTCTGTTTTGCTGTTGTTGCTGTAGCTTGCCAATATAAATTTGGTAGCATCATGTAGAGTAGCAGAACTCCAGAATGAAAAGCTGTTCTTTCGTCCTACTTCATAACTATATCATTGACATAGCATCACATTTCAGTGTTTGGCAATGGGAATATGGACTACAGGTACATGACTTTTCCTCAGAGAATTGAGAGTCTGGGCATTGTGAACAACTTGGTCATCATTTTGCTTTATTTGCTTGCTGCTTCTGTATTTTCTAAAGTTAAACAGTTGCTGCCAGCTGACTGGCCCTGTAACTGAATAAAGTCATGAAAGTTGGCATCAAATTCTACCATGAACAGAGCTGCAAGCTGCATGATATTTATACTGTTAACTATACTGGCGACTGTAGCTCAAAAACCCCAGATGTTCAGTATCATAGGAATCTCACCACCATCAGCTGAAGGCCTTGAAAAATTACCTAGAACAGAGATACCTCTGTCAAAAACTGGCAGTATAATCACATATGAATGAAAAGCTTATGGAAATAGACATTTTTTTCAGAAAATGAATGCTTGAAAAATAGACCAGTTTCTTTTTTTGCTTGCTTGTTTGTTTTTGTTTGTTTGTTGTTGCTGTTATTGTTTTTGTTGTTTGGGGTTTTGGTGGGGTTTTTTGTTGTTGTAGTGGGGTTTTTTGTTTGGTTGGGTGAGGTTTTTTTGTTTGTTTTGTTTTGTTTTGTTTTTTAATTTGGGGATAGAACAATTTTCTATTACAAGAGGTCTCGACAAAATGTATCTGGGTAGCCCGGCCTCAGTTTCCCTTTATTTACTTTTCTCATTGAATCTCAGCTGGTTTCCTGATTTACTGACTTTCTTTCCTTCATGGTCTAATGATACCGTATTATTTATCTAAACAGAGGTATTTAGTTATCCGTGTCTCAGTTGGAGTATGTTGTAAAGGAAGAGGGCTGGAAATCACCAGTCCCCTCTCTACTAGCCTTTATGTCAAATTTTAAGTTCTAACTTCTGGTGTGTCTGTCTCCCTGTTTCCCAGTGCCATTCACTCTCTTACTCAAGTTTTCCCAACTTACAAGATAAAACCAGTTGAAATTTTGTATTACTAGGACACAAGTATAAGTGGCAGGGAAGGTTATTTGCCCCAAAACATAGTGCTAAGTGTGTACAGCCCCTTTCTTTTGGGGAAGGCTTTGAGATGGCAGTGTCTGGAGTACCTCTCATGAATCAGGGTGCATGCACCTGACAGCGTGCCTATGTCTTGGGGAGCCTCACACTAGTCAGAGAGAACTCCGTCCCCACATTTAGTACTCATAGAGTCTTAACCTGATCTTCTTGTCTTCCCTTAAGACAGTTTGAAGTGATCAAGGAATGCAGAAACATCCTCAAAACGCAAGCCCCTAAGGATATCCTAGAATTTTACTTTTTTAATGGAAATTACAATTTCAAACATGTGTGACATGCTTTTTACAGCGCATTAACAATAAATCATTTGGATACTAACAGTATTGAGAGTGTTACACTGTAATGGCTGTCCAGAGCCTGGTCTAGCTTATACTACAACAGCACTGTACCAGGAGTGGGGAACCACATGGGCACTTGGACGGGCCACAAGTGGAACATTTAGAGCCACATGCTCTAGCAAGATCAAGTCGTCAGGAGTCAAGTAAAGGAGGAAGAGGATACTCTTGACAGTAGGACCCACAAAGCAAACCACCTGCCTAAAGCTGCAGGAACTAAACAACCCAGTATGACGGCAAACCTCATCTTAAATACATATCAGATCTGGGGGGCGGTTACAAAACAGCAGCCAATGGGGTATACTGAGGGGAGGAGTGAAGGGAGGGAATTACATTTTACAAACCAACAGGAGCAAAGGGGAGGTGAAGGCAGGTCACATGAACCAATGGGGCTTTGAGGTTTAGGGGAATTCCGAAGGGGAGGTACAACATGGGGTGGGGCCAACACAGGATTGACAGGGAAGGGTCTAGAATAAGGGGCATGTACAGAGAGGATTGACAGCTGAAGGGGTAGGGTTTACGATAACAGACCATGAGCGTACTGGAACAGATGGAGGGGCTACATTAACATGCAGGGTAGAAGGATACAACTGCAGGGAGAAACCATTAACATAGGGCGTACATAACGTGGGGCAAAACAACTTAGGGAATAACATGGGGGTACATAAAATATTTAAACTTTAACAAACTAATAATAAAAATACAATATTACACTAAGGAAATTAAGGTACAGAAATATCAAATTTACAGAGGCTTCTTAATCATTTGGGCTAACATCCCAGAAAGTGGGTCACATGTGAAAAACAAGTCCATGAACTTCATTCCTTATATTCAACCTCAACAGTAAGTTCTAACTGCAGCTATGTCAGTAACATCAAAGGATAGAAAATCAGTGTATGAAAACTGTAGCTAAATATTTTTTTAATGCACTTATTACTCCTGAGATACTCAAGATTCTCATACTGTAACCTGGAGAAAATTGCAACTCTCATGAGATGCAAAATGTTCTTTTGTATTTGCTTATGTGTCCATTTGAGGAAGAAGCAAAGAATGTTCCGCAATACTTCTTTTGAGTCAAATCATAACACTTGTTTTGAAAAGAGGTGGATGTCTGTATGTTGAACAGTGATTGTTTCCATATTTGTTTTGGTTTGGAAGACAGGTGTCTGCTAACTAAGGCAGAAACCTCCCGTGAAATAAAAAAAAGAAAATAAATCACCTCCCTCTGAATTATTATAATTTTGAAATCAAGGGGCTCTCAGGCAAAGATATGCAGATAGGAATAACAGTCTTTTACTATTATGTAAATAAAGTAAACAAAAAAATAACTGACATTAATTACAAAACAGAATCAGGGATCCTGCAACAACCTTCTCGGCCAATGTACGGAAGGATGGAGGAGAGGCTTTGCCTCACAAACCCCCTGAGGGCAGTCAACCCTGGTGCTTCTGCAGGACTCTGTGGAACATCTAGCTAGAACAGCAGGAATGATAGAGATCCTGGGCAGATGGACAAGAGAGATATATCAGCAGCTCCCAGGGAATGGCTAGCACTGTCGCATGTCCTGGCAAGACAGGGGTGCAGGGGCCACACAGACAAGGAAGAAGAAGAAAAAGAAGCAGTTCCATCTGGGTCGTGGCAAATTTCTTTCTCCAAGCAGCAAAAGCTCTGAGTGTCCTGCTCTGAAGCCCAAGAAAACCAGCCAGCCCTCAGCTGCCCCAGCCTTCCCTTTTACCTGCCCCCTTTTCCCCCTGAGCTCAGACAAACTTTGTGTTCCCAAGCACCCGATAAGTACCACAAGTCAGGTTTCCTCCCTGCAACTAAATGGGGAAAAATTCTATAGGTGAGGAGAAACAAAATGAAGTATACCTAACCACCAACAATACCCTTTATATTTTAATAGAATCAATGAACACTGGATTTCCCAAGCATTCAAGTCCTTTAATACATGCAAGCACTTAAAATGACCTCAACTTTAATCACAGAGTCTTTTGTAATACCGCAGCTCTTTTTTCAGCATTTATGTTTGAAATCTCAAGGTAGAGGTTTTTCAGTGCTAAGCTTTCCAGATTTCTCTTGGTTTGCTTTGTTTTCTGGGAGACAGAGACATAAAATCCTTGAACTCCCTTGAAAAGCCATGAGCCGTCATATTTGAGTTATGACAGCACTGAAGCAGCAATTGAGAAATCCCTTGACATGCAAGGTCTAGTGATTTCCATCAGAGACATAGCAGCCAGGCACAGCTCCAGTCAGTTTGTTCTTGGCTGACCAGTTTTAATTTGTTTCTGGAAGACCTTGCTGATTTTTAGGCTTTTGTTTTTAAAGTATATTTTTGTGTATTTTGGATACTACATTTTGGATTAGAAAGAATAGACTAAACTAGCAAGATACATCCATTGTGGGTTGAAAACTTAGCAAGCAAAAACTCAGTGTTTTGGTGAACTTTTTCGCATGGTTTGTTATGCTCCTCTCTCTTCTTTACAGGTAGGGTTAAAGTGGAGTAAGAGAGGCAGAAAAGACTGAAAGCGGATAAAAAAATTGCACCCTATTGATGTCCAGGAGCTTTCCTAAGCAATGTGTTACTTGCTTGACCTGCCTGGCAAGCATTGCACAGTACAGAGGGATGTGCTACAGAGAAGAGGGGAACATTTTCTGTGGAACCTGATAAAACCCTGGAAAAAGCTGAACAGACAATGATGTAATATGTTGATGTGGCCACAAGTCTCTGGTTCTCCAGTGATAAGAGTTATCTGTGGTTTAGGACAGGAGAGAGGTTGGACAAACTGGAAGGGCTGAGTGGAGGTCACTGATGGCAGGACTGGATCATATTTGCTTTGACAAAAGACAAACTCCTTTGTGGGAGTACCTGTGTTTGGTTTTATTCTTTTTTATTTCCTTTTCTGTTTTTTTCTTCTTTTTTTAGTAGTCTCTTTTTTGTGCTTTTTTGGTTTGCTTTTGGTTTTGTTTTGTGTTTTTCATACCTCATTTTATTTGAAACATCACAAAAAGCACATCCTCACAAAAAAATGGAGCTCTCCTACCCTGATAAAGAAAGTCCCATGTGGACCAGAAGACAGTGTGGGCTGATGGCACTGCAGTTTCTACACATATGCAACCTGGGGTCAAAAACCAGCAAAATCCAATTCACCCAACCACCACTGTATCTTCTCTCTGAGTTACTGCTGAGAGGATTGAGCCCAGAACATCACATTTCCTTACCAAAGCCTTCCTGTTACTGTAACCGTGGAGCTTTAGGAGAATATGAGGGGCCAGGATACAAGCAAAGAAGTGACATTTGAACACAGACTTCTGGTTCACATCTGCTTCTTCCCAGTCCCTGTCTCTTCACCGTCCCTGTCTCTTCTCCTCTGCTGATAGTTCCACATGTCTTCTCTCTTTACACCTTTGTCATAAATGTACTAAATATTGGAAGCATCCTGCCACCCCAGCTCAAAGCACTGAAAGCATTTTAGTAGAAAAATTGTCCATGTGGAACTTCACAAATTGAACATTGTCTGGCAGAAGTAGAGAGGGAAGTGCTGACCTCTTCTCTCTGGGATTTATGAGAGGCCACATGGAAATGACTCAGAGCTGTGGGAGGGATGGTTCAGACTTGACAGAAGGAGGAAGCATTTCTTTACCAAGAGGGAGGCCAAACATTGAAACAGGCTTCCTTGAGAGGTGTCCAGTGCCCCAAGCCTGTTAGTGTCCCAGAGGCCTTTGGACAGTGTCTTTTACGTGGCTTTAACTTTGGGTCATCCCTGAAGGGGTCAGGGAGTTGGAATAGTAGTTGTAGATCCCTTTCAAATGAAATATTCTTTCTTGTCTAGTTTCGAGTCTCCAATCTCTAATCTCTTTTCTCTATTCTAATTCAGCAATAGAATAGAATTTTAGAAAAACAGAATTCTTTTTTCAATTTTTTCATTTGCATGGAGATGCTTAGGTCATTTTTTTTCCTCAGGCCTCACTTTGTAGCAGTCAAAGTCAACTGTTAGTGTTTCTCCTGGCTGCACCTTTTCCTGGTGGAGAAAATCAGCTTGGGTATGAAGAGGATAAGTGGCAAACAAGCATGGCTTGGCTGCTGTGATGGTAAACAGAAATCACCCAGACAATGACAAATTTGTTCTCACATCACCTCCTGGTGTGTTTGCTTCTTCCTTTCACACTACAGGCTGTGGGAGCACAAGCGTTCCTTTACACAGCAGGGGTTTGGCAGAGCCTTTCAGGTGTTGTTAGAACAGATTTGGCCAAAGGGAGTCTGGAATGCCAGTACAAGTAGCAAACAACTGGCTTCTTTGTGTGACCATGAGATTTCCCCCATAGGATCTCTATGAGCCTGAAATAAAGGTCGATGGTGTCCCAACTCTATGAAATATGATGGCTGATTATTATGCAAAGTGTTGCAAAGGCTTTGGGAATAAAAATGAAATCAATCAGACCAGAAAAAGTCTCTTCTTTGCTTGCCTAAGAAAATCAGGAAATAGTCTCTTCTTTGCTTGCCTAGGGTGAGTAATTTGAATAGAAGAAAAAAAACATCATTTTCCCCATTATCATCTTCACACAAGGTGGATAATGGGTTTGTTTTGGGCATATGCTGGGGCCTTTAATAAAAATTCTTCAAAATAACTCTTTCAGGCTTCTATTCAACTGCAAGAAATACTTATGATCATCCTCATTATTATTATTATTATTATTATACCACCTGCATTCTCATCACAACTATGCATCAAAACATCCAATAACTCAATTGTAGAAGATCCCAAAGGACACAATGGAAAAAAACTCCAATTTCCAATTATCCTGTTGAAGCTGAAATACTCTCATTACAATCAGACCTGTTCTGCAACATCTGAGAGACTGAACTCTTGTAAGAGATCCTGCCAGATAAATTCCAGCAATGGTCCCGAGGGCTTTCAAATGGAAAAGGGGAGGATGGCAGGTGGAGAATGGCCAAACCAAACAGACCAAAGCCACATCTTTACCCCAGAGCAGCCCAAGGACCCAGATAACAGGCCAGGGATTTGGCCAGCTGCAGGGTGATGCTGGGGGGTGCTGTAGCCTTATTGCCACCCTCCTTTTCCAAGATGCAGTGTCCTCTGCCAGTGACTCTGCTGGGCTTTAACCAGAGAGTAGAAATGGATCTTTCAAGGAACAGCACATTCCTGAAGATCACTGCTATTACCTGTAGGTTTGTTGACCAATACAGCCCACAAAACAGGATATGCTAATGTTTGCATGGCTTGTATCTCCAACCACAACTTCCTGTCCGGGGCAGAGAGCAGTGAAGGAGACGATACAGTGCCGTCTGTGCACCCTGCCCAGGTACGCATGTTCTACCAAATGCCTTTTCTTGGTGTCTCCCACAGGAAGGAGATCATAGCCTCCTACCAGCCATCTCAGACTCAGTGTCCAGCTGCAAGCCTGAGAAGTCTCCACCTGGTGATATATTCCTTTTGGTGTAAAATGTATGCAGAAACATTGCAGTTTTCCACTGAGGCCCCTATGGAATCATAACTGACACCTGGCATAACTCAGGATTTTATGAGAGTGCAAAACTTCTTTTGCTGCACTGGGCTGCTCCAGAGCCAGACAGAGCTGTATGTGCAGGGTGGTATCCCAGCTGCATAGAGCAGAGTAAGGCAGTGAGCTGCAGGTGGTCTCTCTGGCATCCCCTGGCACAGAGCACTGATTTGCCCCCTCTCTCTACCCTGCTGACATTAGCACACACACTGGTGCATCCGGTACAAAGGGGCTGGGGTTTGAGCCAAACTAGCTGTGCCCAGACCCAGGGACAGAGATGGGGCAAAGACAGCTGAGCTTGCAAGCTCTTACTGCAGCTTGGTAACCACCAGTTCTTCTTGGAGAAGGACAAGTCACCTCTCACTCCTTTTCCAGCCCCACAAGGTCCCTCTGCCTCACTGCAGCATCAGCCTTCCACCCATGAGCCTCGCCCACCAGTGAAGTTCCCTCTGCCTGCTGTCTAAGGGGATACTCTGATATGAAAACAGTTTTGCTTTACACTCCTTTCTCATCTAGTTGTAGTTTTGTAGACATTTCTTGTCTAAGTCTAGTTTCTTAGCTAACTGCAGTACTTTTCCTACAGTGTTACGGAAACACATTCCTAGAATTCTCTTTGAATCTTGCCTCTTCAGTGAACTACGGCCAATTCACTTTCCCATGTATTTTGACACAAACAGTGGGGAACAAGCAAAGTGAAGGCTTCATTGGGACTCCAGATCAAGATGGGGAATGACTTCATCAGTTGTACTTCTAACTGGGGATTCCTGTTCCATGATGTTTATTTGCAAAACTCCTACAAGTGCCGAAGCCCTGCATCACATGTGTGTTTGGCCATAAGTGCACCTGGAGGAGCGTCATGAAATGGTATGCACTTTTAATCACCTCGGTCTTGTTTGGCTCTTGATTTTAGGGGCTAGAAGGCAATGACTCAGCCCCATGCTCTATGTCACTCAATGCCAACAGTACCTACAGAAGACAGCACAGGTGAACAGGCCTCCGCCTTGCTACCAGGCAATCTCTCCCAAAAGGCCTCCAGAGCTTGGGGAAAAAGTCACAGCACATTTGGCCATGATCCATGCACTAATGCTCCTTTGCATGCCCCTATGTCTGAGTCAAGGCTGTCCAAAGGGTCCCATGCATGCATTTGGATGTTTCATCTTTTTAGAGTGCTGATGGGACATGTTCATCAGACAGGGCTGTCCTGTGGCCTCAGATGCTGAGGGGATCCCAAACCAACCTCCTTAGGCAGCACACTGGCTACATTCATGGTGTTCACACAGGTAGCAGGAGGTTGCCCCTGGCTCTGGAGACCAAGGCGAAAAATCAAGGGTGGCTCTTGATGGACAAGTGGTTTGCCAACATTCAGCCCTGAAAAACAGGACACAACACAGGCCTAGAAGAATGGATAGGTTTGGGTTGGTGTCCTGGGTTTAGAACTAGCTAAACTCACCAGTGCACTTACTAATTTTTTTATTGTGAGATATTATTTCAGGAGAAAGAAAAACAGGCTCAAACTTAGAGACTATAAAGAAAGTCTTTATAGAAAAAATAAAGAATGGAAAAAAGGAAAAATCAGAATGAAACTTCCAGAACACTTCCCTTCCCTGCCCACTTCATTTCTTTCCCACCTGACAACATAAAACAAAATCTGGGATTTTTAAATCAGTTATCACTTCTACAATAATCTTTCCTCAGTTCTCATAGGGCAAGGAGTTTTCTTTCTCAACACCCTGGAGATATGTCCACAAGAATACAGTCTTTTCGTGGCTTTGCATCTTCACAAAACAGCAGCTGCCTGGTTTAGAAAAAACTTTGCTATTGTGAAATTCTTCCCATTTTCACAATTGAGTCAATGGGTCATTGTCAACTTATGGGGTGTCATTTTTAAGGATGAACTGTCCAAAGGAAAAGACTCTCTTCATCAATTTCTNGGGCAGTGGCTGAAGCAGTCACGGTGATGGATTGGATTGCAGCCGAGCTGGGCTCTCTTTTCGGCACCCGTTGGGGGGGCCTCAGGGGGAAGCAGGGAAATCCCAGCTAGGCATAGTTGGGGAGGGGAAGCCGGGGAGTTACTGGAGGCAGGGTCTGGACCCCGCTCCGGCTGCAGGGCCCCCCCCCGGCCTCCCATCCTGCCCGGGAGCCACTGGGG
>VWYI01039987.1:11280-41682 GCA_013399455.1 Anthoscopus minutus | reverse complement strand
GTCTGTGTTCTTTCTCTGCAGGTAATTGGGGGGAAACCATGGCTATTTATTGCATTGCCGCTCTCCACACATCCTATTCTTATTTTGGAAGGCTTCCTAAATTCACTACATAGGTGAAACTCCCACTTAAGTTATTTATTTGCCTGTGCCAAAAAACAGATCAGAGAACAGAACTGTTCATTTCTGTAAACACATCAGTTATTGGTTTGCTGAAACTGTGCTTTTGCTCATTCCTTGAGCAGAGTCCAGAAAGAGCAGAAAACTCAAGGAAAAATTAGAAGTCAAAGCTTTCTTGCATATTTACTGACCACATTAGAATAACCAGTACTGCCAAGGGCCATCAATTTTCTAGACTGAATGGACCTTCAAAGGGAAAAAAAAAATGTTTATAGTAAAAGGATAATTAATTAATTAGAACTTCAGCCTTCAGCTGTCAACGCCAGAAAACAATGTCAATTGGAACAAGAGTTGCCTCTGACAAATCTCACCTGCTCTCATGAGACTTGTTTGCATTGCCTTATGCACAGATCTTTACAGGAGCGGAGCAGAGCAGTGCTCACCAGGACTAGGAAAGCTGTTGTGCTGTTTTGATTCCAGAATAGAGTGCTGCTGCAGAAAAGGAGTAATGCTTTGGTATCTTTGCTGTTCAGTATACAAGGCTTGGTATTGATTTACTTCTCAAGCAATATTAATTTCATAGGGTAGGAAGCTAGGCTTCAGTACCTAGGCTGTGATTGTGATCCTTGAGCTTGTAACTTGATTTTAAGATGTTAGAACTAGGGAAGTATGAGGCTCAGGAAATAGTTATGTTAATGCTTTATGTGACACAGGGAGACAGGCTGGCAACAGACTTCAACTGCTCTAAGTTATTTGGAACAGGAAAAAACCCTTTCATCCTATATTGGGTTTGTAAAAGAAAGATAGAATGAATGATTTGCTTATTAAATAGTGAAGTATCAAAAAGGGAATAGACTGCAACTGCTTCACATAATCATAAATTTGGGAGTGAGTATGTTGGTTCAGATGCTCTGAACTAATGAATTCACCTGTGTGTATTTGTACTCATGCTTGGAAACTAAAGATACAAGTCAAAATAGACGTATATACCACCACCCTTTGTTTAGTGCAAAGCTTTTTGAAACTTTGTTCCCCTCCTCCACTCATTGCAGACTGTGTAAGATAATCAGGTCCTATATGAATTATATTTATTACAAGACTTAGAATACTTTGTTCAAATTATTTTCATTTTGTATTTTTAATGAAAACTAGTTTTGTAGGTTTTGTCAAACTATTCCTGATAAGTTCATAATCTTTGGAAGGGAAATCTTTTGGTCTTTCATAAGAGATTGTTTCTTTGTGTTGCCATTCACTCAAATGGAGAATTCAGTATGATTTGGAAGATTACTGTTTGCATACTGCTTCAGTCATTGCAAGAGCTGAGGGGTGCAGTGCATGGAACTGTTAGAGGAGGTAGGATACTCATATAGTTAAGGTGACTCTGGTCCAAAGAAATAGAATTCTTTCCTTAGTTCTTGCTCTTTTCTGTGCTTTAGTGAGCAAGTCACACAAACCAGACTTGCCACAGCCTTTAATTGTAGGTTTCTCTGTACAGTTATGCCTTGCCTGAGAGCAGCATGGTTCTAATTTGGGGAAGGATTGGCAAAGCCAGGCACAGTTTAACTGAAAAGAATTGTTCTCAGATTATATTAACCACTGTACAAATGTTACCTCTGCTGAAATGTCAGTCCTGTGGCATCTCAAATGCAGCTGAAAAGTGGTAGGTAGTCTTAATTTCAATTTCTACGTCATTTAGTAACATATCTGCAAAATTGTGCTGATATATTTTCTCTTACAAGTCAAGAAAATATATAAGTAACATTTTTTAATCACCTGATGGTCCTCTGTGTACTACAGAGCAGCCCAGGAATGTGTCTATTGCATTCGGGAGAGAGCTTCTCTACTGAAATGTAAACAATATATTGAGCAAGGAGATAACATCAAATGCCTTTTAATGCACTCACTCAATGAGATAGGAGGCATATGGAAAAAATTGTATGGGCTCAAGTCATTAAAAACTATTCTTATGCCTTGAAGTGGAAGGGTAAATAAGGACAAATGCTGAATAAAACCCACTAATTCTAGCATTCCCTAAGTTCACACTGCTTGATATCTTTACATTTATGAAATGCTTTCAATGAAGCAGGGAATGAGTGCGCAGGCACCTCTGCTTTCCACATTTCGTATTGCCTATCTTGCCCCATACTCCTTGCTGACATGTCATACTGAGATCTCTCCACCTCTCACACTTTAGGGTAATTATATTGTAGCTTGGCAGTAATTACACCCAGACAGTACTTCTGCTCAGTCACTAAACCGTGTTCTCTCTGCCTGCACCCAATTAATCTTCCCCCATGAGTCCAGAAAGGGGAGANCCAATTAATCTTCCCCCATGAGTCCAGAAAGGGGAGAGAAAGCTGTATTATAATTTTTTTTGAGTCATTAAAAATTCCTATGACTTTTTTTGTAATTTTGTTAGTAGTTTTGTTAGTTCCCATGTCCTGGCCAAGTCCCAGTTTTGTTTAATTACTTGAGTTATCTGAGAACTGGGAAAATGTATTCATTGTACATTTTACTTAAAATGTCATGGAACACATTGAGCAACATATTCAGAAATATATTTGTGAGGGATTCAGCTAGGCCTCTAAACTGGGCAAACAAGGGCAGGGAGTTTCCAAAAAAAATTGTAGAAGTTGTCAGAAAAGCTATTTGATACTATTCAAATGGCTGTTCTGCATCACATCCATAAAATTCCCTCTGGAATTTTAAAACATGGAAAGAAAGATGGAATCTTTTTCTCTCCTTCTTCTCTAACCCGTTCTGCAGAGTGGGTCAGGTTGTTCAAAATCAGTATGATTGTCTACATTCCTCCTGGAAAAATATAAATCCCAGGGAAAATGGGATGAGATCATCAAGCATCATTTCCTTGCCTTTATCATTCCTTATTCTATGAGCAATCTGAATCATTACACATTAATTCTTTACTATTTGTACAGCTCTCTGCATATCACTAGCTCAACAGGCTTTAAAGACTTCTTGACTTTCAGGAATACATTGATTAGAAATTGATCTGTTGATCTTTTAAAATTCCATCTAAGGCCTTCTTTTTCAATGTGTGATTTGTGTGTGAGCTTGGACAAACCATTCATTTCTTTATAGATCATGACAAGAGTTCTACATCAAGGACTGCAAAGAACCTATTTGCATTGTGCAATCAGGACTACTATTGTTTTTACAAAACCCAGAAAATCCTCTACTTAATGTTAGTGCTTTCTAGTGGTATTTTATTTGTTAATCACTTGGAGATACATAGATATTTATAGGATTCTTTTATAACATAATATTTGCCAACCTTAGGTAGTCAATGCACTGTGTTATTTCATTCCTATGTTTTTAGAGATGCTCTAGCAGATCCATTCTATAAGTGAGGAAAAACTAAATAACATATTGGTCCGGGCAATCACTTCCACTCCTCTTGTTATCTTCTTTCAGCTAGCAGTCATAAAATGAGTTCTTCATCCCATTTGCTTATGGTGATGGTAGGCATAAATTACTAGAATTGACGAGCCAAAAATGAGTTTTGTGGAAGTCACTGTTCTGTGTAATTGCAGTGTTCCATGTAATGACATATTTAATAGTACTGCTTGACTGAGACTTAGAATAATAGTCCTAATCTTCACCAAATGTCTATATAGTAGCATAGTAACAGCCAGAAGGATTTTGATGCTTTTCTTTTTAACAAAGGTAATCTTTATCCTAAACAATAGCATTTTAAATGTGTTATGTAAATTAATTATCCAATGCAGCATTTTTACCTATATGTCCTTTACACTGGCAGTTATTTTTTCTTGAGGAGCCTGAGGTTTAGGCAGCCAGCTAATCTTTTCAAGGTTAGTGCAAAATCATTTTCAGTTTGATAAGGATTGCTATATGGAAACTAAAACGTATCACGTCTTTTCGTGGGATTTTTCTCATTGTTCTTTCTCATGTTAGAAGCAAAAAAAGTAACTTAAATGCTGTTCTCTCTGAGTAGAAACCATACTTTGTTTACTAAATGCTCTTTAATCAAATCAAGATTAAATCTTTTTTCCTACTTAAGAGGAAGAGCAATGACACTTCATTGTGCATGGATGTGTGCAAAATACAGTCAGGAATTTATGTAGCAAAGCCACAGTGTCATCGAAATACATCAGTAAACTGTGTTGCTGAGAAGAGTTTCCCATAATTGCTATGGAAAGGAAGTATCCCTTTATCATTTGAGCATTAGAACTAGGAGAAATATTATTTGACAGAAATGGGGCTTACACATTAAGATTTCCATATGGATTCTCTGGAGAGTGATGTGTGGTGGGTTATGGACAAGATCCTCTGTGTGACTGTAAAGCTGTTCACAAAGCTATTTCACAAAAGGATGTGTAAACAGGGGTAGTGGATGTACCACCGTCATATGGTTTGTAAAGAGATTTATCACCTTTGTGAGCAAGATTTTTCCTACAATTTTCCTTCTGTCATCATATAAATGCTTTTGGTGTGCTACCACCTTCATTAGTTGTTGTTTTGGGTCATTGCTTAGTACAGGCTCATCAGTGGGGAACTCCTCTGACCTGCTGGAATAGATTACTGAGCCACAAAATTCAGCTGCCTTTGGAGACTAAGCAAACTGACACTGAGTAAAATGCTCTGGGCCACAGTGATGGATCACACAGTAAAATCTGTGCCTAAGGTGTGATTCTTTCATCTCTGCTTTTGCCTCTGTCTTTTCCTGTATGTAGACATGCCAGAAGCCCAGGCACTATTTCTCCAGTTGTCCTGTAACCTGGTGACAGTTGCTCTAGTATTGACATTCAGGAAGTGGTCTTTGTATCACTTTGGGAATGCATTTGCCACACTGGTGACTTTAGTGGCTTAAGAAAGGAAATAGAGAATCAGTCTGCAGTTGCTGAAATTAACCCTTCCTTATAAGGCCACAAGTAAGACTCTGGAAGCTTTAGTTCAGAGTGCTTCAAACTCAAATTGCATTTTGCTGACAAATTGCCAAGACACATTTGACCCATGTGAGAGCCTCTTCCAAGAGCTAAATGAAAAACGCATTCTTGTAAATACCATTGAAATTGTTCTTAGGTTCTTCTTATGCTCTCAGCCATTAGCCCCTTCTAGAAAATGGTTTTCAGATTCCTTTTCATCCCTCCTACAGATATAACAGTTTTTCAGCCTCTGAAGATGTTATGAGCTGTCTTTATAAACCTCTTTAAAATAACTTGGCAAGCCATAACATGAAATTGCATACAGTTGAAGAAAAATATGCCAGACCATTCTGTATTTAAAAAATTATGGGATTAAATGTGAAAAGCGTAGGCTAACTTGCACCTAAGGTTGTTTTCCTTACTTATGGTATACACAGGATGAAATGTCTAAAAATACCCTAATACTTTATCCTGCCAACAGTAAATACATTATAATTTACAGTCTCTAAAATGGAAGGTGCTAGCAAGTCAAGCCATTAACATTATATGCAAAAGAAGTCTTCGGTGCTGATCCAAAGAGTTGCTTTAATTCTGCACAACAGACCTGTGAAAACTTTGTATAAGAGATTTTTGCCCTTACACTGACAAATGGTTCCTTCTACTCTACTCCTAGTGTAAAAGGGAATTGAGACCTGTTCCTCTGAGAAGATCTTAACCAGGTAAGAGTTTAGAAAGCTGGGGACTCCTTCCAAGCAAAAATTCAAAGATACTCCATGCTGAGATGTAACTAAATATATTTTAGGCAAAGTAGAAAATGGAATGTGAGTAATAAGACAAGATGTGCATATTCCCCTTGCTAAAAGTGGAATTGTGATGTGTGTGTCTATTTATATGTATACACATACACAGACACCCAAGAGCCAATTTCTGCAGCTCAGAATAATTTAACCAAAACTCCTGTATTTTCCTGAGAAGGCTTACTGGTCTACACCAGATGGTTACCTTACAGATGTTCAATCTGTAATTTACATTTTCCATTTTGCATTCATGTATCTGAAAACTTCTCAAAGAAGGGGCAGATGCAAGTGAAGAATTTGACTTCCATGTGCTCTCTTAGCTAGAAGAAGTGGAAGGAAATAAGAACATTTTCTAGAAAAATAAATCTCAGTTTCCCATTCCTTAAAGCTTATTTTCAATAAGAACTGTTTGAAAAATGAATTAGAACCTTTTAGATTCAACTGAAAATGTGGTGGAGCTTCCTTATTAGCACATGAGCTACCATTCTTTCTCTGTGATAATGTCAATCAATTGAACTTGATTTGTGAAAGTTTAGCCAAAATTCAGTGGCTTTGAGAAGACAGACTAGAGGCTACTCATTGCCTATGCTACACTGATGGCTGGAGTCCTGTCTTTGGAGAAGAATCTACAAATTCCAGTTTCTGTGCCAAATCAGTCAGGCAAGATTTGCCTGGGAAAAGACTTGCTAATTGTTGGAGATTGACTTCCAGAATATGGTGGTAGTGTGCATGTTTGCATGGCTGCATCTTCCTTGGTGTTTGAAAGTCAATTGACTTGTTATAAAGGGAGTCCAGAATTTCTTTATTTTCTTACTTTTATCATAAATTCCCCAGAATTACTACAATTCTCAAATCTTCATCTCATTTTACCAAAGAAAGCATATAGAAAAATTATTATCTGCAACAGCTCAAATGAAGATTTTTTATTGTGTTTATTTTTGTTCAGCTATGTGGTTTTGACTCACACAGGCTTAGTTTCCACGGGTAACTAAGGATATTTGATGCCAAGAGCTCCTAAGTATGAGATAGCAGTTTAGCCCTGAAGAAGTTGTGTAAATTGCTGCTTTTCCTTCTTTCACATCCTGACAATTTTTTTTCAGGCAGTTAAGTTTTCCAGCACTGGCCATAGTAATATATACCATAGTACTAGACTTTCAAAATGATTCATAGCTTTTACTCTTCTCTTCAGGTAGATCATCTGCAGAAGACATTTCTCATGGCACCTCCACAAGCACTTCATTCAGCCTCCCAGCTGACAGGGTGCTGTCAGGAATCAGCACTGCCAAAGGGAGAGCTGATCCTCTGGAGAACCACAGGGGAGACACACAAGTTGATTTCTTTTTCTGTAACATGTTGGTCGTGTTATGAATCATCCTCTTAAATAAAGGCTTAGGTAAAACCTGTGGAGATGAGGCATGGATGGTGGCACAGCAAGAAACTTGGTTACTTTAGGTGAATGCTTAGAGTTGTAGTGATATTTGGGCTGGTTTGAAGCAAATCCCTGTATCACCTCCATTTAGTATGTTCTGCTTTAGTTAGGATTACAGTTTTGGAGGAAGCTATATTGGAAAATCCCTTCCAAGCCTTTATGAATACATGTCATTCCCTCTCTCTGAGGTTAGAGTTCAGAACTATGTGGCCCTGAAGAGCATTGGGCCCCAACAGGCAGAGATTTTCAATCTCAGAAAAAAACAAGCTCTGCTTCAAAGTAAATTCCTTCAACTACATCTGACAAAGGCGTAGGAACCACAGCATCAAGTCTTTTGATCTACTGATTTTCTCCTATCATGCCAAATTCTTTGCTAATGAGACATGTACACTGCATTAATTCTTAGTCGAGGTATTGACTAGCTATAAATCTGCATTTTAAGTGAAATCTTAGGTCACTAAGTACTAACTGAATAAAAAGTTTTGATCAAAGGCAGATGAGCTTGCTTCTATTCAAAAGCTTGACTGAGTTGCAGAAGAAATAGGATCTTCTATGTGAGTTTTGCAGGGTTACATCCTGAAAAGTATTTATCTCCTATATGTGCTGTTTGATACCTTCTTGAAAGTGCTAGAAAGTACTTCATCATGCTCTTAAAAACATTTTTCTTGTGAGAACAGAAAAAAATTAGTTAAACAGTCCTGTCTGTGTATTATACATCATCTACATAGAAATGGGTCTATGCCAGTCATAGCTTTCTTGTACCTCTCTTTTTTATTTATCAGTTATCTTGGACTTGGTTATGGTATCTGTGGTATCCTGGTTTTTATCTTTTTTCTTTCTGCCTTGTTTTTTTCTTGACTATTTTTAGAAGTTTTATCCCTACTGTTACCTTCATTTTGGCACTGAATTTTGGTGTGTTTTCAGCCAAAATTGTCCTTTTTAGACCTTAAGGTTTCCTGTAGTCTAAGTCCAGCACTCAGCGTCCAGAATGACAAAGTTCTTACCACAATTCAGCACATCAGCAAAAAATTTCAGTGAAAGTTCAAGGATTAATATTTTGCACATTGCATTGGAATATTCTGCTAAACTCCATGTTCTCTGTACAGGATGAAAGTCGAATTCTGAATAGTTAAAAGCAAGGAATTACATGATTCTTTTGCTTTCCTTTGAATTCTCATTTTTACCAGTCAGCAGATAGAAAAAGTTGGATATGCCATTTTTCTTTTTGTAGGTTTACAGTGAAAAGAATTTGAACAATGTCTAACCCTTTTAAAAAAATGTTCTTTTTCAAATGGCCCCTCCCTGTTGTTCAAAAAGGTGGATAAGAAACTTAAAATCTATCAAAATCTCATTGAACCTAGAAATCGTTCTAATAATGAAAATCACCACCCAGAAGTGTGTATTCTTGATACCTTATATTAATTAAAGCTGCAAAACAGGTCTTGCATCAGCAGGAGTACTGCATGGCCTTGTCCCTCCCTACAGCTGATTCATGAGTCTAGAAAGCAACCAAAAATTTCACCAGTGAAACATGAATGAAGCTGAAAATAGAGGGGACCATGAATTTGGGAGGGACAGACTAAGTGAGAGTCTAAGAGGAAATGAAACTCTGCTAAACTGACATGATGATTGGCACTTGGCTGTTTGGTGACCCCCTACCCTGCCAGAAGACAACTCAACCAGTTGAGTTTTTCAGTTTTTCACCAAGCTGCCTCCAGCGTGTAGAAAATGAAGTATCAATGAAATCTGCCTTTGCATCAGCCTTCACAGTTTTGCCATGAGCCCAGTAAATTAAAGAACAATGTGAGAATTAATGTGCAATCTCATTAATATCTGTTAGTCATAGCAAATATCACACACTTCATAGAATGCAATGTATTCTCCTGCAGTCCAACGTATGAGAAAGGACACATGAGGTGAACATCCATATTTTAAGAAGACAAGTATAATGCTTGATTTCTTAATACCTCCATATGTGTGTCAGTAGTATAAGGTAGGAATTTAGCTAGTGTTTTTAAAGCTGTTTATATTTTGACAGAGTAGCAATTTGAACAGTAAGAAAAAAATCACTAGAATTCACAGCTGCATAATAGACACAAACTCAAAGACAAAATATCTGTCATTATTTGATAATCTTCAGATATATTCTCAGTAATCATATAATCACTCACAATAAAACTGTCTTCCTAAATCAAAGTGAAATGAATACTGATGCAATTATTGCAAAGCGTAACCAAAGATTTTTATTAATCTGGAGTCAAATTTCACACTTAATACTTGAGAATACTTGAATGTATTTTCAAAATATCATTGACTATCCACTTCAAGGGCTATTCTTGACCAAAATTAAAGCAGGAACCTCCAGTTATGCCAGAGACAAACAGAGCTAAATATTCAGATTATAAAAAATGTCATGATGACAAAACTAAGCCCAAAGAAAATACTTCAGCTTTGAAAGCAGGCAACTAAAAAGCATTAAGCCTAAACAAGTGAGTATATTAAATGCATATATTTTTTAGTGTTCACCTGACATTCAGTGGTTTTTTCAATTTTTTAGCCTAGCATAAATTTACTGAAATGGTGAATAAGGTGAAATGGAGCAGGAAATGCAGGCTTTAACACAATTTCTTCTAATTTAAGTAGGTTTTCCCTGAGGGAGAACAGCATCATTTAATCAGATTTTTCCTGACATTACATTTTATAAGACTGGGGTTTTATGGGGATTCATGTAATGAATAACAAATGTGCTGTTTTGTACTTGTGTTTTCATGAAATGTGAAAAATCTTATATTAGAGCTTATATAATTCTGCCATTTTCAGCTACATTAATATACTACCTAAAAACTATTCTAAGGGCAGTGTTTTATGCAGAATTTCTTTAATGAAGGAACCTTTTCCTTCTTGTGCCTGTCTTGCTAGAGTTTATTACTTGAAAGAGCTGGAATGAGGGTTCAAAGGGACCTGAGAGCTTTGTTAAGTATCAAAAAGGCAAAAAATGCAGGTGAGTTCAGGTGAGGTTTTTTTAAAAGAATTGTCCTAACATGTTTATATGCTACTGGTCCACATACCAGTGTATTGTTCTGAAGGGTAATGGCAGCATGGCCTCACTGAAGAGCTGGTTGTCCCATAGCATGATGGTTCATGCCCCCTGTGCTGCAGGGCTGTGGAGCAAGGCAGGCAGGAGCTGGGGATGGCTCACAACTCTCTCATCCCTTTTCTGCCAAAAAAGTTGCAGGTTCCAGCTCCCCATAAGCAAAGGTAGGTTTAGCAGAACAGAGCTATGCTGCTCAAGCTGTATTCCTCTTCCCTCACTGTCATCCTCTCTCCACTACTGCAGCATGGGCTCTGGCTCAGGTAACAGGTTCTCCCCAAGCTCAGAGCTCCACAGCCCAGCTCTTCCACTGAAATGGTCTGCTAAATCCAGCTACTAAATACTCATTTAGTAGAGGATTCAATAACCTCGACTGTCCTCATCTGCTTGCGGTGTCTCTTGGCAGTAGCTGGGTACCCCTCTTGCTTCTGAGCCTTGTCCCTCCCACACCCTTCCCCTGGGACAGTCATTTCGGCTCCTTGATCCCTCTGTCCTGGCTCCTCCAGGGGACAGGACAGACAGGATTGCCTTTCTGACTCTGAACCAGTGAATTCCTCAGCATCTTTGGCTGCCAGTCCTGGCTTGGGTTGTGTTTGTCCCCTGGTTTCTGTGCCTGATGGTGCACGGGATGGAGGAGACCCACTGGCAAGCTGGGCAGTTCAAAAAGCAAACCTCCGTGGCAGGACCTGGAGCACTAGTCTTCTGCTGGTTTACACAGGATTTCTTGGTCTAATCTTTGGCTTGTTCCTCTGGTGTTCACAGCAGCATTTTGGCATTCTGGCAGAGGTCAAACAGATGGGGCCAGTCCTCTCTTTGTAACAGGCAGGATACAGGCATGTACATTGCAATGGAACAGGGACAGCTACTGCTTTATAAAATGCTGTCAAATAGGAGGCAGTAATGTGCTGAGAAGGGACCACTTCATTACTGTAATGTATTCCTCTTAAACACTTTTCAAATTATGCTTACTGTTCATATTGGATTCTTTCATAGAAGGGCAAAGGAACTGAAATAAACTCCAGTTAAGAGCTCGATCTGCTTCCCCCAAAATACAAAACAGAGCACAGCTGGCAGAAACAAGTACCAGGACACGTGCTGTAGTGCTATTATGCCAACCCTAACACCCAGCTGATGCTGGGGGAAGAGACCCGAGGTTGCCCTTTATCTGTTTGATGGGCTTTGACAGTTACTGATCTCACAGCAGAGAGCTGCTTTTTGTTTCAAGGCTTTCTCTCTCACAAGCAAAACTGGACAGGAACAGCAGTGCAGAGGGATGAATCCCACAGACTTGCCGGGTTTTAGCTCTTTGAGGGCACTGCTGGACAGTGTCCGTATCTACTGCCTGTTACAGCTCATCTTGCCTCCCAATCCTCTCCTCACAGTCCACATGTTTCTATAGACTGGATGCAATCCAAAATCTGAGGATTATGTTGCTTTCCACGCATGACAGGTCAACCAGAGGACATCAGCTTATATGGATCTTGATTTGTTTGATTTCCATATGTCTTAGTACTAAAGTCTTGCTTTGGATATTCACTTAGTGAAGAAATAAGGGAAATCCGTGGCTGTGAAAATAATCCCGGAAAAGATAAGTCATTGTGCAGGGTAAGAGATTTATTTTAAAGAGTATAGAAATTTTACAGTTTCCCTCTTACAAATCTTTTCCTGTATTTCTTGTGATATGTGGATCTCTTGCAGTGCTTTCTCTGAAAGCCACGAGGAAGGGGCTCACTGAGCCTCTCATCCTCTCCTGAAAACCAGTGGCAGCAATAGCAATGGCTGAGAAGCTGCTGTCATCTGGCTTTTAAGATCTGGCCACGTTCTTGCTGTGCCTGAAAGCAACCAGGTGTGGGAAGGCATCCTACCTTGTCAAATGCGCGTACTCTGCCTTTGGGCATCACATTTAGTTCTTCATGTGTAACGTGGCAGCAGCAGGCACTCAGAGCCTCACAAAACCCAGGCTTGCTCATCTGAACAGCTGCTGCAGTGTGTTTCCTCCTGCCTTCAAGGTCTCTTGCTTTTAACCTCCTCCAATACCTTATTACTGCAAACTCTATCTGTAGGTCTCGTGGGCAAAGCTTCATCCCAATTACAGTAATGGTAAAGGGAAAGGAATAGAGATAGGGAACTGTGTTTTTAAACCTTGTGGATTATGTTACTGTAGACAAAGAAACAGTAACTGGATCTAATGAAGAGAGGAGGATATTCATTATAGATGAATCAGAAAGGAAAAGGCAATGATGGAAGGTAAATATGATTTGGGAGTGACTGAGTTTGCCTGTCTTGACTGTCACCGACACTGTTTTTGTTCACTTCTAAGAAATCAGACAGGCATCTGGTGATGTATGTGAAAACTGTGTTAAGTTTTCATAAAACTCTGTTTTATGAAGGAAATCAGTGGGCACAGACAAAATTGATATACAGTGCAAATATGTTATTAACAGTGTTTATATAAATTATTGCAGGGTATCAGTTTGAACAAAGGCATTATCTTAGCAGTAGTTGGAGAATAATTCATACCATGAAATCATTGAGTTTCAGAAAGAAGAAATCTCATTCAATTGTTGTAAATCAGGGCTTTTAATATGGGATTCTGTACTTTCCATCTGCCTGCTCTTCTGAGCTTGTGCAGGTTTCAGGGGCCCTGGAAGTGGCCAGGCAGATGCAGCCCCTTGTGCACTGCCCCTTGGGGTGGACAGTGGATGTACTGCTGGTCCTCCGCTCATGAATGCTAGTCCAGCTTCATCCAGTGCTACTGCTGCTCCTGAACAGCCTGAGAGCCATACAAAACTTACAGCCTGCAGCTCGAACATCAGCATGCTGAAAGCCTCCCAAAGTCAGGAGAGTTACACCACCAGCACTCCTAGCAGCCTTGGAAATACAGCAGCAGTCTCACCATGAGCTGAAGGCAAATGCCTTTCCCCCCAGTGACTATAGCTAAATTTCTAGAGGTTTGGTTTGATTGCCAAGGGATTGTGTGCTGGGTTTTTAGCAGGGGTGAAGCCACAAAGTTCAATGGATTTGCGTCATTTCAGGAGTCCCTACCCCAACAGGTTCAATATCTAGTTCCAAGGCGGGTTTCTCTGTTGCTTGCACTGCAAAGACTCTTTCTGAGTTGCTGAGAAAGTGAACTACCACCATGAACTCTGAAGTTTGCTTTAATACCTTATAATTTTAATAAAACTTCTGCACTTCCACAAAATATCTAGTTTTCATATCAAATATCCATCAGAGTGTCTATAGCACTGTCAGTTAGACTTCTACATAATTGAGTAGGGAGGATCTCTTTTGCATCTCAGGATGCCATTTTATAAGATGTAAGAACTTATTTCTGCCAAAATTCAACTGTTAAATTACTTTCCCAATAAGCAGTGAAGTTAATTCCATCCTAGGACAGAATATAGCCCTGAACTTTTGTTCCCCTGACCCAGTGGTGTTGTGTGTCTAGCATAAATTTAATTCTTTGTATACAGATTTTAAACCTCTCTGGTAAAAGGACTTGACCCTTGGTTTCCAGTGTCCCAGATGAATACCTTGATTGTGCTGTTACAGAATGCGTTTCTTGCAATAGCATCTGTTGGAGCTATTCCATGTTTAAATAATTGAGCGGTTACTAGGGCACAGCAAGAGATACCAAGTCTGTAATGTAGTAGTCAGGAATCTCAACTAAGCTGTTAAAATGGAAATCTCTGGCAGAAACTGGGAGCTGGAAAAGGTTAATGTGGATTATCATCCATTTTAGATGAAGATCCTAACATGATATTCTGGAATCTGGGCTTTCACTAGGAAGGTCTTAGTTTCAACCCCAGATGGAATGGGAAAAAATAAAATAAAAAACTTTTAAAGAGCTGAAAAATTATATTCTACCATGGTCTAGGAATACAATTCCTATGTCAGTGCTGCATATGTATTTTTTGAAAGAAAGAGTTGCTTAGGCGCTCAGTGTTTCAAAAAGTCCACTGTTAATTATCCACAAAGACCATGCATCACACACTCATCTGACCTGAACTAGCTGGTGGAATATTGTCGGTGGCATCATCAGCCCAAACTTGAGAATTGCTGCTATTTTCTTGTTTCAGGATGGCCTTTTGGTGTACACAATACCTACAAATTAAGCAAGAGGTGAGATCTAGTCATTAAACACTGCCTTGGTCATGGTAATGCTCCTACAATCTGTCTCCAGTGCAACCTGTCCTCAGCCCTGGCACTCTGCTCTCATTCAGGTCCCCTCCTAGAAGATGCACAACAGAATGAGGAGCAGGGATTGTCAGCTCAGTGATGGAGTTTTCTTTAATAGATCCAGTTCAATAACTTAATCAAAATATCATTCCTTTTCTTAACTTAATGCTATCTGCTAATAATTTCTCCATTAACGAGGAATGCAGAGTAATAGGCAATGTGCTGCTCTGCATGTTAATAAGAGTTCAGAAAGTGTTTCTAATACTGTGTTCAGAAAGTGTTTCAGAGGATATCAGCAGTGTCCTCAGTTCCTCTCTTTAAAGTTAGTGAGACAACCTTGAAATCACCATGGTTGGTAATTGGCAGGATTTAGTCCCAGAACTAATCATGATGGACAACTTTAAAATTAGTAGCTATGCAAAATGAAGATAATAAGACTTCAACTTGTCTGCAGAGCCACATACCTGGTATGACCACTCATACCTGTGAAGACAACTTCTTCAAACTCACATAAGAAAATAATTATTCTGGCCAGGATTGGTCATGCTATACACACAAAGCATAAAGAACTAAATCTCTGGAGCAGCAACTACGAAGTACAAGAACTGAGAGATTAAGTGCTTGGAGATCAAGAAACAAATACGAATTTTGATTAATTGCAAAACCTGAAAGTACAATTTCAAACAAAGCAAGCATGTGGGGTTGTGGAGTTTAGTTTCTACTTTTACCAAAGAAAATCCTAAAGATAGAGATGTAATAAAAAGTACTTACTTCGTATGGCTTGGAACTTGCCTTCAATCTATTTTTAAAATAATTCTGTGTGAAACCTTTTATTTTAAAATAAATTAAATGGATTTTCCTGTTTTCAAATATAACCAAAATTCCACCTGTGAGGAGGCTTCCATTTTCAGTGGGGAAAAAAAGCCCAAGAAAACATAAATTTTAAGAAAACTGAATTAAAGTATTAGTTGTTTTAGCATCAGCACTTTATTGTGCTGTTGGGAAAAAAAACCCAACAAAACAACAGCAAACAAACAAAAAAATAAAACAGGTAGAAAAAGCCTCTGCATTAGTGTCCTCCACACGACCTCTGGTTCATCAGTACAGTCTGGCTGCAATTGCTCCTGCGGCCAAAAGCATCAGCCAGTGTGAGGAGGGCAGCCAGAACCTTGCCTCTGCTTGCACCACAGAGGACGTGTCAAGTGAGATGCTTATGTAGCTCTGGGCACTAACAGGCACCAGCTGGGTGGTCAGTGCTGGCAGGGTGAACTTTCCATATTTTTGGAGCTGCAGCTGAAGCTGAAAGTGCACTGCCACCAGCACCCTGGGAGGGACGCTTCACCAAGGCATGAAGGCTTCATCCAGACAAGCTGGTGTTACTACAGGTCTCTCTTACCCAGACTTTGAAGCTGTCTATTACAATTGGGAGAAGCAGGAGTAGTGGAAGTTGTATGTCTGGATCAATCATGTAAGCTAGATAGGATTTGACAACTTTGGGAAAGATTAAATTTAGATATATCAAGTTAAAACATAATACCACAACGAAATCAAGTAATTTCCAAATATTTTTGTTCTTCAGGACCTCTGAAAATTTCCTGTGGAGAGGGTTTATTCATCTGGTCCCAGTTATGTTGAATATTTGCTGATCTTTTTTTAAAAAATTGCATGCCGTGCTATTTAAACAGCAACCTTTAAGCTGTTTAGAGGAGGAGAGTGCAAAGCACTGGATTAATCTGCTTACAGCCCATATGGCCAGATGTTCCAAGGACTGTGGAGGAGCACAGGTCACAGTTAACCCTCATTCAAATGGCTTTCTCAGCAAGAGGGCTTTATTCCACTTGATGAATCAAAAGGGATGGCATTTTTATCTTTGAAATTGAATTAAATATTCTGCTATCATGAAAACAAATCAAGATGCAGCATGGTGTTCATGGGCACAGATTTGAGGTGGTGGAGAGCTGCCCAGTAAATTATTGCACTAATAAAAGTCAGGAGAATCTAGGCAAAAATGCATATTGCAATCAAAAGATGGGGAGGAAAATAAATTTCTGCTTCTCTGTGGGAGAACAAGGTATGCAAAACTGAATTTTCTAATGTAATGAAAAGTGGCAGAAGGGTGATAACTGAGGAGGAGTGTTATTATAAATTAAAATAGGAGCCTTTGCGAGCTGATAAATAGAGCATAATGAATAACAGTTTTAAGCATCAGCTAATTTATGAATGCTGTTCAGTCTTTGCCCCAGCCAATTCTTGGAACTTCCTTTTCTTCTTAATGGATTTGACCCATTGTATATCATTTCACAAAACCACCTTCTTGTCAAGTGGGATCTCTTTTTTGTATAATCTTCTTTGTGTTATTCTTCACAGTCAAAATATTGACTACATTTTTTTTCCTTGTACAGAAGAAAATAGACTTGCTCTTTCTGTGGTCTTTATTATTTTTTTATGTTAGTGATAAACATAGGCTATAAAAACTAGTATGTCATTAATTTAAAGATGGCATAACACTAATACTTCTGGTAGAGCCTTTTAAAAGGAGTAGAAAATCAATACAAAGCTGTAATTTTTCAACCAACTGGACTTCTTAGCATCCAGTATAAAACAGATGAACGTTTGAGTCTGCTGTTGCAGGAATGTGATGATTTCCCAATCTCCCAGGGGAACAGAGATGACATTTTTGCTGCAGCTCTAGCACTCTGCGCAGGTTAGGTGATACTGGTGGTTTTTGTGTGCAAGATTGCTTTTGTGGCTTGGATTGTCTGCATTTGAAAAGAAACATTTCAAGTGTGGGGTAAAACCGCTGTGTGTATTGCTCATCATTACAAGGTCCGTCACAAATGGCTCTGGTGTATTGTTACAAAGTTAGTGGGGTTTATGAGGACTGCTGATAATTACTGTGGTGGCTAATTGGGTTCAAAAGGTTTATGACTAAGCAATCATCTGTGGCCACAGGGATGGAGTGAGGTGAGAGCACAGCTAGCAAATGTTTTATCAATGCATTAGCAATCAACAAAGAGTTCATTCTCAGTTTCTTTTATACAACCAGTGTTGACAGTGGTTGTACTGCTCATTAAAGGCTACTTGAGAAACTTCTATGGAAAATAATAGATTCCTTGGATTTCTTTTTAGTGCTTGAATGGGAATTTTCAAATTGCTGACAAAGTGGCAGTGAACACTGGTGAAGTGTTTTCTAAGGAAAAACATGCTTGGGATATATCCTGGTTTAGGACAAATTTGAGAGGAAACCTCCAAATGGGGTCTCTCCAGGAAAAAAAGAAACAGATTCAAGCTGCCTCTCCCCCAGCTGGTTCGGGAAAAAAATTTCCTTGAAGGGAAGTGGAAAAAGCTGTTTATTTAACAAGCAAAATATCCACAAGCATAAATATGGAATAATATTAAACAATGAAAACCTCTCGCTGCTTAAAGAGATGGCAAATCCAGGAAAGTCCTTGCTGTGAGGTGCAGCTCGGCTCGCTCAGTCCCTTCTCAGTCTCTCAGGCGCTGGAGAGTGCCGAGGCCCAGGCCCCGGTGGGCCACAGGCGTGAGCTCCTGGGGTGTTCTGGGTTTCCAGTCCAGAGCAGGTTTGAATGGATCCAAGGAAAAAGGGAAAAAAACCACAGTCCAGGGAACTTCCCTGCCCCAGCTAGCTAAAACTAACTAAAAGCAAAGGAGAGCTCTGTCCCGCTGTCTGTCCGTGCTGCAGACAGCACAGGCCGGAGAGAGCTGTGGGGGAGCGAAGGCTGTTTCTGAAAACAAACTGCGGCTTCTTCTTTCTCCTCTTCGCTCTCAGAACCAGTCTTAAAGGTGCAGAACTTAATATATAACATAAACAGAACACACGATTTGGGGATACAGGCACCATAAAGTCACCCCAGAACAGGATAGAAGTGGTGAAAAATCCCAGTAAAGGAAACCTAAATCTAGGTTTAGTATCTGATGTAGTGATCACTACATAATGAGGTCATGTGAAAATAGAAAACCAGCAACTTTTGGAAACCAGGATCAGTAAAGCCAAGACATGGTGAAGAATTTTACCCATTTAATATAGGCTGGATGTTGGGATAATATCTCAAGACAAAGACATGTGTAAATTTTCAGACATTTTACTGGGAAAAATGCAGTTAAGGTTAAATGTTTTCTCTTATTTTCTTCAGTATACAAGGAAATGTAAAATAGTCATGCCATGCAAAATTGCCATAGAAAAGGAGTACTTGTTGCCATGTAGTTTTTATGTAATCTATCTACCACAGGGGCTGATTAGGAAATTTGAAACAGAGAACTTTCCATTCAAAAATACAGAATTAGCAACAAAAAAATGCAACCATAAACTGAATTTAGCCTTGAAAAATTCTGAAAAAATATATGTTTAAAAATAAATTTTTCTCCTTTTTCAGACTTTATGCCATAAATAAGAATTATAAATTAAAACAAAATGGCTTAATTCTGTCTAAACAAAACATTTCAAATGATACTGCTGTATTTATTAGCATGCAATTATGAAGTCACTATACATTAGTCAAAGGTATTTAGTACTTTGACCTTGCTGTTGGTAAAATTGATAGATTTTTAAAATTGGCTAAATCAGCAAATGCTCTCTAAAAACACAGAATGCAAGAAGTACAAAATGCTGTGTTCACGATGCACTCAGCATTTTCATCATGAAAGATGTAATGAATTGCCTTAGAATCACAATGAAATGTTTCTGATTTCCAAGTGAATCAGATATGGATCTTGTATGATCATACCCAAGATGTCACAATGTGTATAAAATTGACTGTTTAAAATTGCTGTCATAGTGAGACAACTCAAAATTTTACTTTTATTCTCCATATTTCTCTTATTAACCACATTTCTGTATGTAAGTACTTTATTTCCTTCGGGAAAAAAATGTGCTAGATGTTCATAATTAGTTCTATAGTAGCAAATTTAAGGTCAAGTAAAATGAACCATTTTGATTTGTATATACCTGCAATTGCTATTGTAACCTGGAATTAAATTATAACCTTTTATATTCATATGCAGGATAAAATGCTTAAGAAATACGAGGCTCTTTTGTAGCACTTTGACTTTACATTGTTACCAAAATATCCCTTCTCACTGGATTTTAATATAAAACTTCTCTTTCAAGTGAGGTAATTAAAAGAGGCTTCAGATATCTTCAAATCTCCTCTCTAATGGTGTTGCTGTAAGTGCAGGGAGGTAGTGCAGAGTGGTAAACTGTACCTAATGTGCCCCTTTCATGACGTAAACAACATTTACAGGGACATTTCTGAGACTGCGCACAAAGTGAACTTAGTCATTAAAAACTCATTATCCACATAATTTGCAGCACTTTGCATTCAGTGGAACAATATTTTCTATTTGTATTTTGTTGCTAAGTGAGATCTCCATGTGAATGACATCATTGATTGCAACAGCTGACCCAGATGAATAATTGACCACAGTTTCAAAAACTATTATCTTTCCTCCTTTCTTCTTTTCTTTTCTTTTCTTTATGACCCTTCAGTCATCAACCACAATCTGAGATAATACAATGAAACATTGAGGAAAACCTTTGGAACTAGTAAGAGTAGTTGAAAACTTGATCAAACCTGCACAATAGCAGGATGAATGGCAACTCTCTCTTTGATCTTTAATGTTTCATTAAATGTTTGTTCTTATTTTTGTTATTACAACATGATACATTACTAAATGATCTGTAGAATTAACTACTGTATGATCACATGATAGTTTAATATGGGTCATCCTTAAGCAAATATTTTTTAGTTATAGAAGTTCTTAGAGGCTGAGAAGAAGGTTATATCAAGTCATTAGGAAAAAAATACTTTTTCACATAATATCATGTCCTTTTTTGTTGGTTGATCTAGCAAAAGATACCATCTCTCACTGAAAACCCTGTGCCATGTATTTTTAGACTGTCACAGCTACAGTGGCACATTGCTCTCTTGTGTAATATATTAATGATTTCATGTCTGTAATACCCCAGAATAAACTACTGCAAGGCAAAAAATGATTTAGTGGCATGGAATTGGGTGGTGGTGGTGGTGCTCCTTTTTTTTGCCAGGAATCTAGAACATTTACTGGGTAGAAGACTGACTGGGCTTAAGAGCTGGAGTTGCCACTTCTTCCTGAATTTACTTCTTTCCAAAGGGTATTGTGTGACACTTTGATTTTTTTTTTCTGGCTGAAAGAAAATATAAGAAAATTACTGTTGCTAGAACCAAAAGGGAGGTTGAACTGGGAAATTTTTGGTTTTGGATAAAATTGCGCAAACCCAGGAGATCTCTGGAGGAAGCAGGTGTAAGTTTGTAGTTAAAGCCCAAATCTCCTTTTAAGAGCTGGAGCAGTCATGCAGCACACTGCCACTCTACCCAATCTCCATTTTTCCCAGGCTTGCTTCTTGCTTCCAAGAGCAGTGATTTGATGGGGTAAGGGCACTGAATGCTCTCTAGGTATAAAGTGCCTTTGCAGACATTACAGAAACATGTTTATCCACCTAAAATTCATTCAGCCGGGGTTCTCATGCTTTTCTGTGACACCAGGCTGATGCATTGGTGTCAAAGTGATTCCTTAGAAAATTGGGAATATCTGGGTGTTGAGCAGGAGTATTAACAAATGCATGAATTGCATCCACAAACTGCTTGTCATAGTATAGAATAACCTTTTCAAGACATTCCACAAAATGTTTTCAGAGAACAATTCTAGAACAAACCCTTGCCTTTGGGATATAGCAGGTTTTGCTGTGTTTTCAGTTGCATAATCTGTTGAGATTTAATAGAGTTTCCATAGCAATCATGGACTGAACTTCTCAGGTCCTGCCACAGGTTTTTGAGACAAGCTAAAGAAAGCTACCTATGATTTTCTTTACTGAGCCTAAGACCCTCAGAACCCATTCTTAGTCACCCATAAGACTTGAAACACATCACAGTTTCTTACTGACACTGGCTAATGGTACCCATAGAGGAGTTCAGGTGCTGTGGTATAAAGACAGTCAAAAATTAATTGCAATAAGAAAACACAGTGTTAGACTTGTTGGGGTTTTTTTTACAGTGGAAGAAGCAAAACCAAAATATTTGCTCAGACCAAATGTAGTAGCAATGGCACAGGTTCATAACTACCTTATGGTAAGGATTGATTGATTACTATTAACTTGTTGCATAGACTAACATAAGAGGACTCTTTTATTATCAGTTCAAAATCCACACTGCTATCATCATTCCCATACCTCATTTTGCTGCTATTGCTATTAAGAACTTTTGATTTAAATGACATTCAAAAATGTGATCATATTTTAATTAAAACTGAATAACAGCATTAGAAATTGAAGAATGAAAAAATCCGTGTTTTAGATAAAAGTGCAAAAGTTCTTATTCTTAATGGAATACCAAATTCTTTTTTTGAAAGGTTTGGTTTCCTTTTGATTGCTTTAGATCCCCACAGCTGCTAAGACTCTGACAGGGATTCACATACAGGGCAATAAATCTGGTAAAGCTCAAACCATTCACAAAGTCGTGGTTGGAGGCTGACTTCAAGCTGAATGTTTGTACTTCGAGCTTCATTCCTGACTTAGGTAGTAATTTCCCAAATCTCCTACTTTCTTCACCTTGCTTTACTTATCTAGAAAATATTCTGTAAGGCACTTCTTTCTCAGGCAATTTCTGCCTACAGACAAAACCTCCCTGTTTCTGAAGATATGCTAGCCCTCATCTGTGAATGGACATATTTTAATGTGAAATTGGAAATCTACTACATTTCTAGAGCCTGCACTAGATCCTGACTTCATTCCAGTTATATCTGTCAAGTCCTGTCACAGAAGTCCATCAGAGACTAATTTCTATTCTATTTATCAAGCACTTTAGCCCAGCAGTGACAAAAGAATAACAGTTTGGTTTTGACCAATAAAGGAGTCTTATGATCAGCTCAGCTTGGGCAAAATTCCACTAATAACTATGTTATTAGACAATTTAGATCAAACTGAGTTCCTATGTTGTAGTTGAGGCTTTGACTGATGTAGCACTATTGTGTCCTGCAAAGTTCACATTAGATTACTCAGAAAGATACAGAGCACTGTATTTTATGGGGAGGGGTTATGATACAAAAAGGTTTTGTATGCTAATGTATTTCTGCTTAAACTGGCCTCTGTTACTTCTGGTATATCTGTAGGAAAAAAGGAGGAAAAAAAACTTTGTGCCACTTCTAATTTTTCTCTCTCAAAGAAAGAAGACTTGGCAATGAAAAGAGAATTGTAATTAACTTTTTTAAATTTTGGTGGTGAAAAAATAGAAACACCTGTAATTTATCTAATAACAGAAAACTCAGTTCTAGATCAGGTTTTTGGTTAGTTCATATTTTTTCAGATTTGATAATTTTCAAAAGTTCAGCTTTACATTTGATTTTTGATGACCATAAAATAATATTTCAACTTGAACCACTCCAATTTAGAACTAAAAATACTTTTGAAGCTCATTGTTTAGATTTTCTTACTTTGAGGAAACTAAAGAAACATATAGCAGACTTCTCCAGAAAAGCTAATAGTTAAAAGGTTAAATAGGGCAGTAGGTAAATACGGGCAAAGGAATCTTAACAAAAAGTATTGGTCCTGATCTTGATTTTTAAGTAATTTCTTTCTCTGATCTTTCTACTAGTAAAATGCTGGTATAGGATAAATATATTTTTTTAACTGTATGTGTAGTATTTATAAAAATCATAAATAAAATATTAAACAAATTATGCAACAGGATAATTTATAGGACCTGTAGTTAGGTTACACTTCTGTGTCTATTATAATTACCCACAGACCTTGAGAGTCCTGGAGAGCAGCCAGAATACCAGGATGCACTCTTGTACACACATACAGTAATAAACATATTCTTGGCACTAATTGCCCATCCTTCCCCAGCAATTAAGGGACTGTTTTCTAGAGTTTATCCATATGTTCACCAGCATAGCATTTGCTCTTGCTGTGCTCCTCTATCCTCTGTCCTAATGCTTCACAGAGGGCCTGTCAAAATACCACCATTTGACCAAGCTGTGGTTTTGTGCCTTGTGGGCATCTCAACTAACTCCCCTTGGCTACAGAGTGGAAGCTGCCAACAGGAATTCCATACATTGTTTATTGTCTGGAGAGAATCCAGGCAATGCTACTAATGCCTGCTGTTATTATTACCATAAATACCCCATGAAGCTGGGTCACATCCTTAAAAAAGAGGAAATAGTGGAATGGAAATATTGTCTTCTGCCTGTAAAGAAGGAGAAAGAGGCTGTCTGCTGATGCCCCTAAGTTTGCTTTTAGCAGGACTCTGGAAGTGGTCAGTGCTCTGTAAATATTGAGGAATTCCGAGCTGCCTCTACGCTGTGGCATCTGTGTCCCTCCACAGGACTGAAGGGCCCTGTGCTACCTTTAGTTAGGAATAATGAACAGCAGATTGAGGTGAGATTTGTTGGATTCATTTCTGTGGTACTGAAACAAGCATCCAGGAGAGAGTGTTGCTCATGTAGAAGCAATCCGAGGTCAGGTTGTGGTCACCAACTCATTACTTCAGTAGTACATATCCTGTCATAAGATTGCTGTCTCACCAGCCTGCCACCAGATTACATGGAAGGAGGGCTAAATTTTCCCAAAATTGATTAAATTCTTGATTCTGGTTAAATATAGGTCTTCCTTCTTAGCTCTAGACTTTCTCACTAAGAAGTAAAGGGGATTATTGTTTTCCAGAGACATGCTGTATGTTCAGCAAACACATTCTTGTCACCTCTTTGGGAGCAGCACATTATAGCAGTAACAAAAAACCTGCTTGTTCTTTTTTTCTTTTGACTTGGCAATAGCCTTTACATAATGTAGAGGTTTGAACATCCTTTCCCAGTTTTCATCATGGCAGAAGAAGCATGTACATTCTCTCTAAATATGTATTCTTTGAAAAGTGAGACATGATTTCTGGGGAATAAAAATTTTAAGCTAATAAGGGAAGCAATCCACTTAATAATTTAAAGAAATATATTTAAAACAATTTCTCATTCTGAAACCTGCTAATCTCTGCTGTTTAATCACTTAAACATGTTTCAAGTTCCCTTGGTTATACTTTGCCTATTAAATTATGTTTATTTCTTATTGTACTAGAAAGCTAATGATTCATAAATTTAAAATAGTAGTGCTTTAGAGATTGCACTTCTTTTTCATTTTCATTTATTTTGTATTACAAAGGGGAACAGCTTCTGCCTTTCCCCTGTAACATATAACAGCCCTTTCCCCTCATGGTATGCCACAGTAAGAGAATACTTCAGGACTTCCTATCATAGCCATATCAAATACAGATTGTGAGCCTAAGCAGGCAGGTTGTAACCCATGAAAAGATTTGACATGAAAGAATTTACATATATTAAATCCATGATTCACATTGCTCCCAACAGAAAGTCCCATTCAGTATAGCAGTCAGGAAAGGCTAATACCTCACACTGTCAGAGCCTCAGGAAACTGCTATATTTAGATACCTAAATTATAGAATGCATCTATTAGCATGAATTTTATTATCATTATGATTAATGCTAAAAGTTAAAACTGCTGAAGAATTTAACTTGCTCATCAGGAACAGTTTTCCCAGTTCCAGCAATGGGATTTATGAACAAACTTGGCTATATAACATCCTGTGTCGTGACATGACATTTATAATATAATTGTAATGCTAGAGCCTACACAACAGTGAAATAAGTTATTCCCCTTTTGTGCTTACCAAAGGCACTACATCAGGATGTAGAACAGTGATTAGATTGTTCTTTGTGCTGCAAACTGCTTTTCTGACTGCAAAGTCTTTGAGCAGGTGTGATTTTACTGCTACATGCCCATAGCACCTTTCACCACAGCACCCAATCCTGCCAGAGGGCCTGAGGTGTTACCACAAAACAAAATGGCTCATTAGTCAAGCCATTTATATCTATATATAGATGGGCCTATATATCTATTTCTTACTTCAGCTCTGTGTATTCCTGGTACAGTTTCCAAAATCAAAAAGAAAATTCTGAAGTGTCATGTAGGAGTTAAAAGGAAATGAGCTTTATCCTTGTGGTATGTGATTCTGGGCCAGAAATTACTGATTGACCTATTGTTATCATGACATTTGAAAAAAACTCCTTGAAAGTTTTCAGGGTCTGGTAGTTACCCTGCCAGAGATTTGTCCACATCATTATTGAATTGCCAGGAGCCCAACAAAAAAATGTCTTTTCATTTAAGCAGCATTTATCAGCTGGGGCTTAGTGACTGCCCCAGGCTCTAACAGCTATGAGAAATTCACATTTAATCATGAGCATTATGCAGTATGAAAACAGATTGTATTTTTAAATATTTTGCTCTGAGAAGTGGGGAGTGTCCTGTGAAAGCCTTTCCTGATATGTTCCTGCATCTCTGATATTTGTGTCCCACTGAGAGAGAAACTTCTAGATGAGAAGTTTAAAGCCTTTATGCATTAAATCCAGGCCCATGTAAGAAAAAGAATGTCTTTAACCCAGAAACATCACCTACAGACCTGCAGAATACCTGTAAGAAAAAGTCACTCAGGCCAGTTTGCAGGCTGCAATGGGTGAAACATTTCCTGGGGATCCCCTGTTCACCAGGATTAGGATCTTTTTAGCACTGAATATCTGCAAGAATGTATAGCCCTACTGCCCTTTTCTGTCTGGAATAAAGGAAGACCAACGGAGGTCCTAGGCAGCATGAAGTTGCCAGTGCTCTCAGCACAGAGCTCTTCTTGGAAATAAAGGATATTCTTTCATTCTGGTCTTCAGGGTTAACTTGTGATCATTGGAAAGGACATGGTATGGTTCTGGATTGACACCTTGGAATTCTGAAAATATTTCTGTTGCTATTAAATGCATAGGTGTATAAAGGCCCAAGAAGTCTACAGAGAAAGGCTGTAGAAGGCAGGAAGGCTATTGGTGGCTGCCAAGGAGTGGCCTGTGCAGTTCAAGGCACAGCCTGTGTCTGTGGGCAGGCTCCTGATGGGCAGGGTCTTCTACAGGCTAATACAGTAGGTCTGCCCATCACAGGCATGGTGGACATACCTTATCTTGTCCTAAACTTAATCTAGGAATTATGAAGAGTCAATATACCAGGGAAAGCCACTGACAGATACACCATATGTATACCTGGCTTCCAGCCTCTGGAAAGTTGTGTTCAGTTCAGACCCTTAACTCCACTATACTCCATTCCTCTCAATTTTCATTTCTTTATATAGGAACATCATATAGTTTAACCAAAGTTTTTGTGCTCTTCTGAGACCATGGATGTTCAAGGGGTTTTGTGAGACAGTGATATTTATTTCCAGGCCTAGTCTGGATTAACAATATGTAGCCATGGTATTCCAGTAACATGACTGAAGTGATTATCCACTGGGACCATTGCATGTTAAACTGTTTCCAGGACGTGGCATTCCCAAATAAATACCATACAAAGATGTGGATTCCTTCTGCCTTAGTTTCAGTCATTAATAACAGTTTAGATGCTCTTGTCAGGACATGTCAAGTGCAGCAGGACAGGGCATGGCAGCTCATCACACATCACCCCAGCCAGGAGCAAGGGGGCACAGGGCAGCCCCAGACATCAGGCACCTCCCCAGGCAATGGGACAAGGCCATGCTGGGCTGTGGCACCACAGGTGGGCCTGGCCCAGCAGAACCCATGGCAAATGGTGGCCCCAGGAGGCTGTCATGGGCTTCTGTACCCTGAGCAGAGTGGAGAGAGTCCTGACAGGAGCTCCCCCCATGGGCAACTCCCCCCTCAGGCTCTTGGGGAGGCTGAGCAGGGATGGGCAAGGCTGACAGTGCCCCATGGCTGTGGACATGATTTTCTGAGCCTGAGAGAATTCTCAGCCTGACAGTGGCTGAGTTGTTCCCAAGGGAAAATCTTTTGGGAACATTCTCTTTCAAGGACTGTTTTTTGTAAATAGATTCTGGTTCTCAACATAAGGTAGAACAGATGTCCTGAATGTGTTTTTCTCTTGTTCCACCAATGGGACTGGAGAGGTTGTTCCTTTGGCCAATCATGTTAACCTATATTACACTTTATAAAAAGGGCTGCAAAACCCCAAATAGAGGCTTCTCTGCCTCAGAGAAGGACCTCTCACTGCATCCCGAGCTCTTCATTGTCATGCACCACAGTAACACATGGCCTGGACAGTTTTGTTTGGCCTCTCTGACTAGGAAGAAAGTATGAAACCAGCAGAATTGAAGTAAGCAGAGGAGTTTTACTGTGAAACTTAAGATGCAAGGAGTCAAAAGCAATGCACCTCTTTAGCAGTCCCAGAAGTTAAGAAATCTATATCAAGCTGTACTTTGCACCCATTCATGAATACTGAGAAGACACTGGTTGCGTGCAAGAGAAAAAATACTGTCATTCCCTTCTAGATCTGCCCAAAGCCTACCTCTCTATTGCTGCAGCAGTAGGGGACAGTTCTGATTTTTCTGAGAAAAAATAGCCTGTCAAGAACCAATTGATGAAATTGTAAGCAGAAAAGCATGACATGTTGACGCACGCGTGAAAAATTAGTGAAGGAAGTCCCAGCTGCATTGGGTGACATGATGGCATCTACACATAGGGACAAGGGACGTAACGTGCTTTAACAACAAGAGCTCCAGGAGCAGATTTCACTCTTTACTAGCACAGACAATGATTAAATATTCAGGGCAGTTACACTTTCAGACCATCTTTGTCCTGGCTGATATGGAGGCAAAGAACTGGCAAGGAAAAGTTCTTCATTTCCTATAAACATCTACACCTTAACTTATCGGCTTGTGCAGAACTAACAACAATTTTCAGAGAATTCATAGCAGAAAGTTACCCACATTGAAATCCATTTTATGGTCAGGGATTGAGATTGTCAAAATATTTGACAAGAAATATTCTGAAATTTTTTATTTAGTTTTATTTTTACCAACCTGTTACTACTCAGGTCATACCTGTCCTCTTTTACTCATCAAGACTGTCTTAAATAGCCCATAGCATTGGTATCACCAAAATGCTTTGCAGAGCAAATGTCAAATCATTGACACCTTAGTTTTAAATGCAAGATACTGGAAAAACAAAAAATGAGGCTTCCTGAGAGTTTATAAAGTTTTGGAAAAAAACCCTGTTTCATTTCAAAATCAGATCAAGTACTTTGATTCAGATTCTGGATGATATGAAGTGCCAGCATCTCAGCTTGTCCCACAATATGCAACTCAACACTCTCATAAAGTCTTTATTCAGGAGAAGACCAGAAAAGCATAGTCTAGCCATTTTTTATGTCCTTGTAGCAGCTAACTATTACCATGACAGGGAATGGTTTGCAGTGAAAAATATCACACGCTCAAGAAAGTCCTGAACCTGGGTCTTTTTCTCTCCAACAAATGGCAGACTTGCCAAGCTTCCAGCCTGGGTTTATTTTATCAACATTTCCAATTTCTCTTTCAGTCAAAATAAGACTGTGGGACCATCTGAGCGGATAATTATGTAACTGTGAAAGTTCAGAGCATGATGAACAAAACAAAATATGTTTTCCCTCATTTATGCAGACTAAACATATTGTCAAGGTTTTGAAGCAGTCAGTCCAAAATTTTCACAAAACACTGCAGTTTCCTAAGCAGCCTGTTAGTAAAAGAATTGCACCAAAATGTTATCCTTTCTATAAATGCTCATCTGAGGGAAGACTTAGCTGAATACTTCCAGTGCCTAATTAATTGGAGACATGTGAAAAATCACTTTGCATACTACAGTTGAATACTTGCCAGCTGAAGCATTCTGAAATCACTGGTGAGCTTCTCATAATTACAACAATTTAAAAATAATTATGGATCTGAGACATCAGCTTTGGATCCTTTTGTTTGCATTTTCTCACAGAGAACTGCATTCTGGTGCCTCAATGTTGATAGCCAGTATCACTTGAGATGCCCTGGTGGGGTATCCAGAGCATCTGCATGAGTCTGGCAGATGAGACATTAGAGCAATAGAAGACTTGTGCCCTTGTGGAGCAGTAGCTGGAGGCCAGTCAGGGCATCCTAAATGACACTAGATGCCTGTGTTTAGGTCAGTGATCATGCTCTGAATGCCACATTTCCAAGCTGGTTATTACAGTTGTGAAGGTTATAAGCCAGTGAAAGCTTGCATTTATTTGACTGGCATCAAAAGCTTCATCTTTACACTGAATATCTTGAGATGTTTGATAATTCCTGCTGCTCGAAGCAACTGTTTTAGGATTGATAGTCTAAAATGCTGACCTTTCTGGAAAGTGTTCCGTAACTATTCTTGTGGTATCTTCATCACATACTTGGGTCTAATGCTTAGTTTCAAATGAGACAACAGTCTTACAGATGTATTTCTTTATCAGGAATTAATGCAAATGGGTTTCAGATCCAATCCTGCCAAGATCTTTTTCTGAACTGCATTTTAAATGTTCATGTGCTGTATGTTTCATGGCCAAGAGAAAGCCCCCTCTTCTGAATTTCAGGACTGACAAGATATCTTAACTACAAGGGCAAGATAAAAGCACTTCCACCTCTGAAAATCCGTGTGTTTTATGGGGGATTGAGAATAAGCTTTTCAACTTTCAGGTTCTAATATACTATATTGTATGGATACTCCTGCCTTCAAACTGTCAGCTTTTCAGATGACTCTTGGCTTTTAAAGTTTCCAGTGAAAACTGTTTCAATGCAAAAGAACAGAAATATAGATGATAAGTTTAAAAACTCAGTGACCTCCATCTTGTATTAGCCCTCTGGCATTCTGCTGAAATGAGTATGGTGAGGATGGAGATATTCACATAGAAAAGAAAGAAAAGAAAAGAAAAGAAAAGAAAAGAAAAGAAAAGAAAAGAAAAGAAAAGAAAAGAAAAGAAAAGAAAAGAAAAGAAAAGAAAAGAAAAGA
>VWYI01039987.1:0-11115 GCA_013399455.1 Anthoscopus minutus | reverse complement strand
AGAAAAGAGAAAAGAAAAGAAAAAAGAAAAGAAAAGAAAACTAGTTTTTGCTTTGCAGCTTTTTCTTACAGCTGACTTTCAGCCCAAGGACATTTTGATGTGTGGGGACTCTTGAGAGGGGTTCAGGATCCATTTCTAGTTGTTTGTTCTGATAAATGCATTTTATTGTGCTCATGCTTTAACCAAAACCTAAATGAATGTTCAGTCAATGACCAATTCTGTGTTGCACTTCTTTTCCTTGATGGCTTCTGTAATATTCTGAATCTTTTGCCCTGCTACGTGGCAGACTCCATCTCAGGTTTACTAGTCAAGAGGCCAGTAAACTACCCTGAACTTCATTCACACTTGGAGCATGTTATTCAGCTGAGTCACTTAGAGAAATTTTGGCTTCAGCACATCTCATTTAGTGCACATAAATCACACTACAATTTTTTCTTCCAAATTTCAGCCAGCCAGACAACCTCTGGCTCATAAGTTTAAAAAAAAAAGTTAATTTTAAATCAAATTTTATTTCCTTATTATCCTTACATAGTTAGGCTCAGAGAAGACTGTTAATTCTATTTTTCCTTCTAAAGTAGCTAATATAAGATGGCATAGTGTTATCCTCAATATAACTGATAATCATTATTCTTAACACAGCAAAATTGGCCTCATTTTAAACACTCATGGGCTTTGCCTTCAATAAAGAAGTAAGATAATAGTGATATTCCTTAAAGGATGTTTAAGAAATGTAATTAATATGGGGATAATCTTTTTAAGAGTAAAATGTACCAGATATTCAGCTGAAGGCTTTCAGTCACAGGACTCTAATGGACTGACACTAGCACTTCTCTAAGAAATATTCTGTTTTATCTCTTAGAAGAGGATTTGGAACTAAGCCAAGCAAACTAGAAATGTAAATATCAATACAGTCACTGGGATATTTTCAATACTTATTTTTTTTATTTAGTAACTGTAGAATTTCAATTTCATGTTTGAAATTTAATTAAAGTGAAAAATTTTAATAATTCATCTTGAATGAAAGAGACATTTTTGTTCAGCTTGGAAAGATGGACCTCATTGTTTATTTTTTATTATTTTAATTGTATCTTCCACATACCAAATCAAAGCATTTCAGTAGAAAATGTCAGAAATAAAGTTTTTCAAGAAATGAAAACCTGGGTTTTTTTATTAATTTAATTGATATTTCACAAGTCTTGTTGCTGTATTTCCTGGCAAATAAGAAAACTGGGGAAGATATTTAGGTACAGAGAGTCTAGATAAATATTTTGTGAGATTTAAAAAAAAAATATGAACAAGTTATGTCTCCAACTTGGAATTGCACTTATAACAGACATCTTTTAAACTCAGAGATTAATCTGCTATTAGCTGCTTCTTTGTCCATCTACACCCAGGACATTTAGTCTACCCCAGCTATAAGATGAAGAGGCTTTAAAGAAAAAAAGAAAACAAATATTTGTTTTCACAATGGATTAGAGATAATCAGAGTGTGAATCCCAGACTCTGAAGCATTCCAGTTAACAAGGTCTTCTTGTCCCTGTTAATTAATGCATTATTCTCTTTATGCTCATTGTTCTAATGCATTATTCTCAGCAGATAATCAGGTACAGAGAAACACCTTTAATTTTATATTTTACAAATCATATTAAGCAGAGAAAAATATACTAAAGGTCTATCTTTGAGGATCTAGGCTTCACCTTTGACTTGGCTAGCACTGGCTGCTCCACAATGGGTTTGATTTGCTTTTTTTTTTATTGTCGGCACTTGATTAGTGCAGACCTCCTAATCTCACAGTATTTTATAAGAGAAAGAGGAGATTTAAAGCTTAAGGGTTTCAGTAGTTACCAAATGTAAGTAATGCTGGACATAAAACAAAACAGCATGCAGACCTCCATCTGCCTGCCCTTTCTATGGATCTGTTTACCAAGAGGATCTTACATATTTATCATTTTAAACACTGCGAATTATACCACAGAACTAGTGCCAAGCCATGGTAATTCCCTTTAAATAACAAGAGACAAAAATGCTTAGGGTGAATCACTTATTTTTATCTAGAAATAGTCTCAGTAGCTGAAAAACATCAGGAAAAGATGTCCTAGTCTTTCCCCTCCAGAAGAATTTCACTTTAGTTTCATCACTAATACTAATTGCTTTTCATCTCTGTGCTTTTAAATGAATCATAATCTCTGTTAATAGGACAGACTGCCTGTATATATTTGGTTCCCTAGAAGCTGATGTTAACAGAGATGCTTGGAGAACTTCTGGGGACACTCACCAGGAGTGATCAGAGATGGAGCCAGCACAGCCCCCAGAGTAGGCTGCACTGGGAGAAACCATGCCCAGGCAACATGGTGCAGCTGCTCCCAGGTGTTCCTATGGCTTTTTGGCCCTCTGAAAAAAAAAAAGCCAAAGAGCAGGTGTGACCAGATGAATGCTGCTCTGAAATAAGTTCAGTTACCTGAGGCAGCTTAGTTTTGCTGATATTAATCAAAGAACTATCTACTGCAGTGGAAAGCGTGTGCATGCTAAAATTGCAAAGGGGGCAAAAAAGAGATTTTATCATCAGAATGGATTATCTTACAGCAAATCCATAGCTTATTCTTTTGCCACACATAACTGCTATCCATGTTTTCTCAACACGTTAATACGAAAAAAGTGATGCCTATGAAGTATTTCTACTGCTTTTGTTTACCCCCAGTTCTGCTGCTACTTTTTGGAAAGTGTTACACTGAAATTTTGCTAAACCTGGTTAAAGTTGGACAGAATGCAATGTGTGCTTCAACTAGACTCTCATCTTGGCCATTCTGACAGTGTAATGTAAGCTTATTGAAGTATGGGCAAAAAAATATTTTCTGTCTTATATACTATTGACTTTGAATTTCAAATGTGAGAATTAGAAATCAGAAGAGAGGCTGTTCTTCCAGTAAAGCTATCCTGTAAACTTTTCCTATCAGATTTCTATCACAATTTGATGGAAGCAAGGACTTTAAATACAGGATATTACCAGGTCCCTGTCACTTGACTGATTTAACCTCTGAAGAATCACAAGTTCCTACAAAGACATTACTTCACTCATCAGCATAATTTTCTCTCTTGCCTCATTCACTCTTCAGTAACTGTTGCTGGTGATAAATTCTGGTTGGGAAATATTCATCACTTTAGATTTCATCTGTCCAGACTTCAGAGACACAGTGCAATGCCACAGATCTTCCCACATAGTGAGATACTGGTCCTGTCCTAAAAAACGCTGAGTACCTTTCTACACTGTCATGTATAAGCAAATTAATGATCTGCAATAAATCTTACATGCATTCACTGTCATTATCAGTAATTTTAGAATCAGTTTCTAAGTCTGCAGTGGGTGAAGCCAAAGATCACCTTATCTGCCCTCATCACAAAGAGGGCCAAAGCACAGATGAGTAGGAACCACTTCCTGGGCCTGCTTTGGATAGCCATACAGAAGCTGGGATTTTGGGAGACATTCTACTAGTAGCTCAGAGGAGGGATAGTTTCTATCTCCTTAACTATCAAATCTGTTCCCCTTGTAAGTATCATGGAAAAGAGATTACTTATTTTATCATACAATTTTTTGTTTGCATGTAGTGTTAGACTAGCAATCTGCTTCACCCTAGTAACAAAACAAATTCAAGGTTAAGATGGAATTTCTCACTGTTCAGTGCCATCCATCCCTTTCTTTTAGAAAGTGGGATATGTATTATAAAAGGAAGCCATTTTTAATAGAACTGCCCAACCAGAGATGGCAAAAAATTATTTACTTGGTAACGGATGCTGAAAACCAGAAGACAGACATAGGTGATTTCTGCATCTAGAATGGTTCAAGGACACTTCTCTTTATTCCTCCCATTCCATGTTGTTCAAAGTCAAATGCTTCCTACATCTATTAAAAGAAGGGCTAATGAATGCAGAAAGCAGGAAATCAGAGAAATACAAGGAAGATATTTTAAACGCTTTTGTCAGTCTCTTTCTTCACACCTTTTCTTCCCTCACTGTCCTTCTTCTCCTCCATCCCAACAACTCTGCATGTTATTTTCTTCCAAGAGTTTTACATCTTAACTTCCTCTGTTTTCTGACTGTACTTTTCATTGTAACTAAAATCAGTTAGAGAATCACAGGATGGGTCAGGTTGGAAGAGACCACAGTGGGTTATCTGGTCCAACCTCGCTGCTTAAACAAGCATCCCAGATCACATGGCACAGGGTTGCATCCAAACAGTTCTTGAATATCTCCAGTGAAGGAGACTCTAGGACTTCTCTGGGCAACCTGTCCTGGTGCCTGGTCACCTGCACAGTAAAGCATTTCTTCCTCACATTGCGGTGGAACTTCCTGTGCATCAGTTTCTGCCCCTTGCCTCATGTCCTATTGCCTTGCTCTTCCTCAATCTGTCAGTTGAAACTTAAATATTTGAATCCATTTACCATTCTGATCATACTATAACTTGCCCAGTTGAAATATATTATGGCAGCCCCTGAGTGAATAACTAGTGCAGTACAGTGTTGCTTCAGATGGCTCTGCTTTTCCATGAAAATATTTGGGGGCCAAAAGAGCACCTTTCTCACTCCCTTGCTCTCAGTTGCAGGGTGGGTTGGTGGGTATTTATCTCAATAAATTTCTTAAGCTTATATTAAGGTATACCAGCCATTTAGAGACAAGAATATAGTAGCTGTGAATGTCATACTTAAATCCAAAGCTGGAGGGTGTCTTCCATGCACAAAGTTGGGAAATAAAAGAAACAGAAATTAGAAAGGGGAAAGGGTCTCAAGATGCTGCTAGAACTGGACATGAAAATTCTCTCTGACCCTGCTAAAATTGTTGGCTTCTCCACTTAGGCACATGGGTACATTATCTTCCTAACAATAGGGCAGGAGTTGGAAATTTGAGCTACCGCTAATCTCAAGGATTTTTCCCCTTTCCTTTCTCTCCACCTGTGTTGCTGCTAATCTTAGGAAGAGATAAGGAGGAGAAAGGATACAAAGCGCCCCAAGAAGAGAAGCTGCAGACAACTTAGTTTGCATACTTTCCAACAGCAGCATTTGGAAAGTTGCATTCTTACAACTTTGCCTAGTATTATGTCGTGTGTCTGAAAATACCAGGCTTTCAACTCCAGTTCCAATTTCCCCCTGGTACCTTTTGATTTTAGCCTGTGAGTTCTCAATAAGTACTTCTTTTACTTCCAGGCAATAAGCTGTTACATATGGGATCACTTCTATTGTATTAATTTTCATTACTACATTAAAGTTACATGAAGAAATCTTCAGTTCAGTTCTGTTGCAGTTTTAGGACTTTTTTTTTTTTTTTGTAAAGTCCTTTTATTAAAGCCCCATATTAAAGCATTTAGTAAGGTGCTTTAAAGGTAATGAGTAACTAACTTTAGATAGAAAATCAGAAGTAATGTCTTCTGGAAAATGTAAAAGGGATTAAAATGGTCCTTGTAATGAATAACCAAACAGAGAGATCCAGAGCCTTGCAAAATCTGAACTGTTTATTTTCAAGGGGGCAAATGGAGATTTTCCAGTATTTGAATGGTTAAAAATGCTGGAGAAAATGCTTTTCCCTATGGTAGAAATATTGTCACACTTGCTTCAGCTCAGTTATTCCTGTGGGGATCAATTTATTTGTAATGCAGAAAGTGTTCTTGGTAGAATAATTAGCTTTTCAGGGAACATAGCTTAGACTTCTCTGGAGCCTATGTAATTAGAACTGAGGAAATAGGTTCATCACTACTGCTGCTATTTCATTACTGGGTAATCATTTATATCTAAAAACACTGCTCTTCAGAGAATGACTGTCTGTGGTCAGATATGCTAATTTGCCTCTCATTTTCATTGCAGTGTGTTTAGCAGCATACTTTTAAGATGGGCAAAAACGTACAGTGGGGTTTTTAGTTCTGTTGTGTTATTAAGACATTGATTTGTTTTACAAAATTTTAGGTGTGATAACCACCCCAAACCATTTTGTCAGATTCTAAAAGGAGACTCTTAAACAAAGAGGTCACAAGGCACACATATTTTCTGTTTTCTAGGGTTTGTATATCAGAGGAGAGGCTTTGAACTGGAAGGGAAAGTAGCAAAAAAGTTTAGGCCCCTCCAGGTACTTCCTTAAGTTGTGTGTTTTTTAAGTAATGTAGGACTTCAGCGACAAATGTCTACCTAAATCCAGTGGCAGGTGGATTTTTTGGCTTTGACCATATACTGTAAGCCAAACTAACATCCACTCTTAGAAATAAAAGACAATGCTTCCTAAGATACCTACAAACCTGAGGTTTATGGGCTTTGCTATAGCTTTGGAGGATGTTAGTAGTGTAAAGAGACTGAAAGGGGAGTTTGCACTTTGTTTAGAACCTTATATTCTTACACTGAGGTCTTTTTACCTAAAGGATGTTCTCTTCTTTGTCTGGAATATTCTATGTCTGCTGTTACTCTGGTATTATATAAATAGAATTTAGTATTCGTGATCCTTAGAACCCCTAATGTTGGATAAAATATCCAGCTTCACTGAATAGAAAATTATAATTTTGTACTGAAAAATGCAACACAAATATAGGAGGGTACTAGGAGTAAGAGTCTTATTTCCATTGCAAGAGGCATCATTTTGGAAAGGCTTGCTTTTTGCTTTTTTTCAGTATAGTGCAAGACTTCAGATGCCTTCTTCATAAAATTGCTGATTCTCTTTTGAGAAAGACAGGGGCTAATAGCAATTTTTAATATGTGGCTACTCAGCAATCTGTCCTATGGCAACTGTGGGGTCAACTTTCACCAGAACTTCTGCCACACCAGACTCAGATTCATTGATCCCACTGAAAGTTTCCCATTTCCCTAGTGGTGCTCTCATAGTGCTTTCTCACCTTCAAGAATACCTGCCTGCCACAGAGCAAAAGGGCAGCTGATAACAGGAGGAAAAGAAGAGACAAAAGAGTCAGTGACAAACATTTCCTTTGAAGAAACCAGCAGAGAAGATGCTTTTCTGTCACAGTCCTGAAAGAGAAAATAGCAAGCAGGTAATCTGGTCTAATAGATGAGGAAGAGGCAGAAAACTGCCAGGTGAGAAACAAGGTTTTTTGTAATATTTTTAAAGCTAACAAGATACCATGATTGAGCTAAAGAAGCAAATCTGATTACACAAAGTAGCTGAGAATCTGTTACACTCACTAAGTAAATGAAAGCTGTGGTTTCTTACAATAGCACATTTCCTACCACCTTCACTAAATAATCCCCAGGAATCAAAATTTACGTGCATAACTGGCCCAGAGCTTTTAATTGCACTTTGGAAGTGAAGAGGACACTTGCTAATGAGCTGGCTCGTGCAATCTTGCATTATTTGTGTTTTTTGTCTTCCAAGCAATTATCTCTGTTTCCCACTCTGCTGAATGGTGATACTTGCTGATGGAAAGCAGAGGTGTGTATATTAAGGCTGTTAAGGAACCTTAGTAAACAAGCAGACTAAAACTCTCAATTTCATTTTAGATATGTGAACAGCAAAAACCTGCTTCATGAAAATGGTGTGCACTAAGATCTGATTCCTTGCTGAAGCAGAAGTAATTGAAGGAAGGGCAAAGAATTACAGTTATCAACTGAGTAATAGAGAGCCTATTCTACTGAAAGACACTAAAGGAGTTGCAGAGCTTCCAAAAGCCTTGCTTAACCTGCCAAACTGAGGCCTATCTGTAAGAAAATAACAGAAGTAAATATCAGTAGGTGTAGCAGGTGATCATGTTCTATGACTTTGGAGGTGTTTCAGTTCTGTAGCTGAGGTTCCTTCTTCCCTGTGAAAGTCCATTCAAATCAGTCACCCACTTCTCAAAGACTTAAATGCTGTCTGAATCAGATACTGAAGTTTGTTCTCCTCCTTCCTTCACCTCTATTTTACTAACTTCTATTTTAGAAAGAAATAAAGTGTGACAGTCATTCATAAAAACACATGAATGCCCGCACCTTTTCTTTTTAACATAAAAGCTGATCTTCACAATATTCCTCCGCTTACAGGAAAAGTTATATCTAAAGACATTTTTCCTGAAACTTTAGGTCAAGCAAGTCTGTAGAAATGCTGAGAGTCAGCAGTAAGTGTACACTTTCTGCTGGTGCAAGAAGAGAATATGGTGTGGCTGGGGTGGTCATCCTCAGCAGAGATAGTCACAAAACTATTTACTCTTGCACAAAGCTCTTCAAAATTAATTTTCACAAATAAAACTACAGATTAAATGATTGATTTCCTCTGCATCTTTTAAAGACATAAGGGGTCTTTTACTGCTAATGATTGGGAAGTACTTCAGCACTATTAGGATGGAAGACAAAAGATTAAATAGAAAATATGCTAGAGTTTTCACCTGTAAAGCAGAAGTATTTCACTTAATGAAATTGTTCTCATGTACTTCTAAGCACACCCAGGAAGAAGGTAGCAGTGCTTTTCTGAATGCCTTGGGACCACTCTGGGGTCCTTATCAATGGTCAGAAGCTATCCATCAATTCCATGAGCTCTGCCTTAAGATAAGGAATGGCAAAGACCAGATGTGGGGAGAGAGAGTTGCCTAAACTTTCAAACTATATACTGAGAAATTTAGTGTTAATTTGTCCTCTTCTTTGAAAAGCAGTGATTTACCAGAAATCTACAGGTAATCAATTAGTATGGAAGTTGGCCCATTTTCAGTCAGGTAAGCACTGTAATTCCTGATTTAGAGCTAATATCCTAGATTTAAACTTGGCTGGGCCTGTATTTTACCAACATAGCTTTATTTTTGAAAAACATATTAAACAACCCCCAAGTACCTAAATAGAATGACTGTGTTTAGAAGGCAGATTCAAGAAATGCAACTTATTGGCAAAGATCATAAGGCATGTTCTTAGCCACTAGGATAGACAAACAACAGACTGGATGCCTGCCAGTCCTAAAAGTGTGGAAAATTAGATGCCATTTTGCACACAAATCAATACAGTTAGTGGGAAATCTTAGGTCTCCCAAACTGTCTGCAAATCTAGCTGCTAATTGACTCAATTAATCTCTGATCCCGTTTCTGCAAAATGATATGCCTAGAATAAGGAGAGACAGGCAGTGTTGTAGATGATTAGACAATATTCCTTTAATGAGCCTTGCTCAGTCATGAGCAGTTAACTGACCATTAATCTTCAGAAGAAACAGGCTCTGCACTGACAGCAATGGGAACAAAAAAATTTTGTCAACAAAGAAGCCTTTTAAAGAATTGCTAAAAAAGTGATTAGAAGCACTGGTGGTTATTATAATCATTATCCATCTGTGGCAGTTCCTTAACTCAAATCCTTAACTCAGTTCCTTAACTCAAACTTCATTATTTATGCAGGCCACAAATTCTGCACAGATTTGCTTCCTGAAGCTATTAATGCTGCCTGACTCTTTTCTGAATATTTGTACTCCAAACACAAGATGTGGCAATGGGAGATACCCTGAGACAGTTTAATTCTCAAAATGTGAAAATAGATACAGTATCAAGAATTTTTGCTGCACATAAAAAATGTGAAACAAAGGTGAAGATGAGGATGAGGATACCATACATTTGCTTGGAAATTAGCTATATACTAAAAGTGGATCAGGATTGCCTCTTCTTTTTATGTAAACAAACAAACCCTGGCATCTTATTATATTTACTTATGGAGGTACAGAGGACACGAGAAACTACTACAGCAAGGCAAAGGACAGTTAAGGGTAATTGTAATAGGATTTCTATATATAGAAAGGATGTGAAGCCACTTTTAGCCCTTACTCATTCTTTCCTGCTGCAGGATGACAAACCGTCTGATGTTTCTTTAACAGTATTTTAGAACAGAACCATTTTTAGGCTCTAGTAGGTTATTAGTTTATTAAATGTCATGCATTAGGGCACTAAAACAAACAGGTTGTGTATATGAGGGTGAACTTTAAAACTTCAAGAAAAAGAGCCTAAAAGAACAGAGAGGTAAAACAAGATTTCTATACAGACACTTGTTTCTATTGGAAAACTCTGGAAATTAAGTTATTTATGTATTTACTTTGAACGGCTTAAGATGTATCCTTCCAGTAAACTTATCCAGGTTATATCCTGATCATTGGCTGTTCTTAGTAGTGAATACCTAGGGGCAGATAGTGATGTTAGAAAATTTAGTGTGGAGAGTTTCTCTGCACACTTGCTAGGGACTAGGTGATGCAGGTAGGGATTAAGTGATTTTTATTTATCATTTGTATAGCTCCAGGAATATGCATCGTGTTTTCCATGACAAAGGGAAAGGTGATCTGAACAGACTAAAATTGTAATGAGGCATAGCACCCTAAAGCCATGAAAAAGCACAGGAAAGCAAAGCAGAGGACAAGTGTTTCACTGGTGAGCGTGCACAGTAATATACAGCTTACAGACTACTTTTTGACACAGGCATACAGAAATGCATTGGCTAATGTGCTTGTGAATACTTCTCAGCAGTGTAGGGAACTGTCCAAGGGAATATTCAGATGACCTGAAGGGTAGGAATTTGTCATTGTATTACACTATAGAGGATGATGCTTCTCATTCTGGAAGGTGTGAAAAACATAGCTTATCAGATTGGCAGCTAACTCCTTGCTGGAAGTGTGCTTAGTGCAAACCTGGAGAAAACAAAGTCAGAGCCAGCAAATGTACATCCTATTAAACAGAAAAGTTACTCTGAAACGCAGTGTCTTATGTTAGCTGTGAATGCCTGCCATGGCACTATTACAGGGCTCTTTATATTACACTATTTATTTGTGGTTTTGAACAGCAAACCATGTGACACATTTGATTTCCATGGACTATCAAAATAGAATATCCTTCCATCAGTTACATTTAAATCATATGAAATATCTCTTTGGTGTGAGTACTAATGTGCTATTTCAGTTTCTCTCTCATGTTTGTAGCTAGTCAAGCTTTAGTTCCAGACCTTCATAGGACCATAAGTTGCATTAAACACTGCCTGCCACTCTGCACAGGTTTTCTGGCAGAAAAGGAAGTTGCCCTTGCAGGGATGTGAGCTGAACATGTGCACTGAAGTTATATATAGACAACCCTGATCATCAGGCAAAAGCCTAAGGAAACATTCTCATTCATGACTGCAATCACAATAGACTATGAAAAAAAAAATCAAA
>VWYI01039986.1:0-20441 GCA_013399455.1 Anthoscopus minutus | reverse complement strand
TGCCTGAAAGGAGGCTGTGGCCAGGTGGGTGTTGGTCTCTTCTTCCAGGCAACCAGTGACAGGATGAGACCTCAGTCTGTGCCAGGAGAGTTTCAGGTTTAACATCAGGAAAAATTTCTTCATGGAAATGGTCGATAAACATTGGAATGGTCTGTCCAGGAAGGTGGTTGAATCACTGTCCTTGGATGTGTTCAACAAATTCCTGGATGTGGCGCTTAGTACCACTGTTTAGTTGCCAAGGTGTGATAAGTCAAAGATATGCTTGGAGATTTTTTTTCTGCCGTAGTAATTCTATGATTTTGTGATTCTGTGATTCTGTGTCTTGACAAACCAGCTAAAATGTGCCTCCACACTGGCCAGATGGCTGCTGCCTCTTCAAATAGAGACATTGAGTCACCATGAGATACTAAATTGGACTTCTTTCCTCTTTTAGGCTGCTAATTTTCCAATGAACTTGTAATAACTTAGCATCTTTGAGAATGTGGCATCTCTCTCAATCTTGGCTCAAGTTGGATGTTGCACTGAAGCTGGAGCTGGGAGGCAGACAGGCAGCTGGCATGGTTGTACAGGGTCATTCCTATGGAAAAACAAACTAGAAAGGAAGAAATACAATTCAGAGTTCATTGACTTTTACATTGTGTTTCATATATTGAAAGACTGAAATGTGAAACAGCTACACAGAAGGAACCTAGTAACATAATATTTTTTTTAGGTAATTGAAGAGTGAGGAACTGTGTTTTAAGACATGTTCTGTGACTGTCAAAAATAGATATTATTAACACACTGCTACAATTTTCCCTCCCTTTCTTCTTCCTGTGGTTGGGTTATTGGGGGTTTTTTTCTCCCCCTTCTGACTACATTTTTTGTTTTTTGTACTTCAGTTGCAAGAGGAGAGTGGACTTTGGAAAAAACCTCCAACGGCATTCACACATAACCATATCTGAGGATAAAGACAAAATGGAGTTTTTCCTCATCCTAGAAATCAGTGTCACAGAACAGAAACTGCACATGAATGGAGATGACAGTAGAAAAACTGGTCAGTTTAACCTGATCTGCAGCCCAGTATTTTAGATCAAAGAGGATAATCCTTGCCTCTAGTAGCTTAAGAAAGAAATATTATCTCCATACAGCATTGATGGGAGCAAAATGAAACAGATTCTTTGATACTGATGTCTGTGTTTGAAAAGGTATATGAAAAGGTATTTGAAATATGAAAGGAACCTAAACGAGAGTGTTATAGTGAGAAGAGATATTTGAGGAAATCAAATTTCTCCCTCTTGTGAGAAGATTAATAGGTCACAAATGTTTTTCTTTACAAGAAAATTATAGAAAATGGACAAAATCTGTCTTGATGATGGCTTGTGGTAGGTTAACAAGTAACCAGGGTAACAAAGGCAGAATGAATAGAAAACATTTCTGGTGCATAGCTTTAAGTATTGCAAAAACATACATGGGAACATCATTGTACTGTCGTTTATTTGGATGTCTTCAAAGTAAGCGTTCAGATTAAACCTTTCTTAAATATGAAGACCCAAAGACATTCACATGCTTAACCAGAATAAAAGTCTGAAAAATTATGAACTCAAGGACAGAGTAAAGTGTTGTCAAGCTGAAGTTCTTTGCTGAAAGAATGAAGTAAAAACAAATATCAGCAGCCAAGCAAAGAGATCTACTCACTTCATCCACTTGAGGAAGGGTGAAATGAATGGCTGGCCAATGCTGATGCCTGAGTACATCCTCATGGGCACAGTACATGAATCTTCCCACCTTCCACTGTTGCTCACTTCTACTTTCTCCCATCCCAACAATCACCAATTTCTGGGTCTGGTGAGGGTAGGTACTGCCTGCCTGAACACGTGGACTTCTGCAGTGGTGGAATGATAATTTGCGTCTTGACTATTTCACACCTTTTTCTAACAAATAGGCCAGTGTTGAAGGTTCTAAATTAACAGAGCCATACTATGCTCTTTGCCTCTTTGAATCAGTCTTTGCTATAAGTATTCTGCCAGGCATTTTGGAGTCTAATCAAGGCCACCTTAAATTTAAATGTTGGCCCCAGTGCACTCAGTCTCTGTTATAGCAGATGTTTTTTTGAACGACTTGTGAAGTTTTAGTTTGGGAAGGAAGTTAAAGGCTTGGAAGGAAAGAGAAAAGCTGGAAGGGTTGTCCTGTACTTCCTTAGGCTTTTGTTAACTAACTCTTTTTTGGATGAGTCAAGTAACCATCTGGCTGCAGCTGGGTGCCTGTGCAAAGACCAGCAAACACAATCCTCACAGTACTGTTCTCCCTGAGCACAGCAGCTCTCCTACTGACCAATGCAGACACCTTTAGGTAATTCCCCACTTCAAAACAGAAGAAATCACTATTCCTTTTTAGAAGGAAATGCAGAAGGACAGTAGCATGAAAATGAACCTATCTACCTCAATGAATGGGGCGAGGATACGATACTTAAGAAAAATATTTTACATGTTTAGTCCTGTTTTTTCATGCTAAGTATACAGCTCACATTCTTGAAAATAATGAAGAAAAGATGTTTTGGACTCTCTTTTTAAATTTCTATAGGGTATTTATATTATGTAACACCTAGCTGCTTTTTAATGTTCTCAATGAAGTAAGGACAGTAGTCAGAACAGGCATCCAAAGAACAGGTATCCTTATCAGCGGAAATTGCCAAAGTAATTGATAAAAAGGCCAGTATCTCTGGGGATATGCAGGGTAATTCTTTAATTAACCTTTTTAGACTGTTGAACTGTGTAAGGTTTTTGGTTGGGATTGGGGGGTTTTGGCTTTGTTTTTTCTCAGGCAAAAATGCTGTGAAGCACCCTGATGCCAAGTTTTTGGTATTGCTGTATTTCTAATCATAGAATGCCTTAGGCTGGAAGGGGCTTTAAAGTTTCCTAGTTCTACTGCCCCTGCCATGGGCTGGGACACTTTCATGAGACCCAGCTGCTCAGAGCCCCACATGGTGGGTGCTGTATGCCTGTCCTAAGCATCTTAATCAGGAAATAAATGTTTGTGTTAAATGATAGAAAATACAAATAAACCCAAGATTATTTATTTATAGAAAGCTCATTTTTCCTGTTTGTCTTTCAATACTACTATTTTGAATTATACTAGCTAAACTGTTAGGGTGAAAACAGTGAAAATTATTGCAATACAAGAAATAACTGGTACACTATTAATTACAGCTCAAGAAGTAAATGACATGAGCCTTTCTCATTATAAAGATATGCAGTATCTTATAACCATGATATAACAGCAAAATAAATAAAATCAGGTTTCAGAAAATTCTTTAAACATTTAAATAGCAAATTAACAACAAAAAATTATTTTGAGCAAGAACAGATTTGCTGTGGATTTTCTGAGTGGAATTTAAATTAGATTCAATAATTCAATAGTTTAATGCTTTTTAAGGCTGTTAATACCATCCCAGCAGAAACCTGTTTGCCAGTTAATTAGAAAGACTCCTAATGGATTGTTTTTAAAAGTACCAAATTATATGGGTTTCATTAGTAATGGCAAGAACTATATACTTTGAGGTATATATTCAAAGCAGGGTATTTATATATTTGGGGAATTATAACAGGTATAAGTACCTTAATTTTACTAATAACTTGAAAATATTTTGAATGAGACTTTCAGCTTTCAAATGTTAAAGGTAGAGCAGCTTTCCCCTCTCAACTTCACAATAAATAAAGAATTGACACATACTTGTGGTTAGTTCTGCCTGAGATCTCTCTGTCATGAAACTAACCCCTTTCATCACCCAGAATTTACTGCTGGTCACTCTCTTCTGCAGGAAAACATAAGCATTTAATTTCTGCTTACTTCAGTTGAAGTTGATATACTAGTGACTTCCTAAACAAAAGACACATTTTGTATTGAAAGGCACCCCAGTATTGATTAAAAGAACAGAGGATTTAAGGATTCAAACTTAGCAGCAGGCAGGAACATTAAAGACAATATTGTCTATATGCTCCTCATATTTCAGTTCAATTATTTCCACAATTATTACATCATGTGCAAAATGTGTAGATGTGTGATCAATTGCTCTAAATAGGAGGAAGTAGATAATAAGATGTAGCTAAGTATGCCTATCAAGATTTTAGAAATCTTAGCTTCTCATTGTAATTCATACTGATTTAGTCAATGTCTTTAGCTGAAGTTCATTCATATGGAGACTAAGGCACACATCTTCTGGGCCTGAAAATTAAGATCATCAGAAAACAACAGCTAAATAAACACACCTTATCTTTTGTTTGTCCCTCAAAAAACTTCTTGACTGAATGATAATCATCATCTTCACTAACTTGACATGAAGATTTACATATTAATGTTTTTGAAAGAATTTTTAAATGTTTATTTTGATTCAATCAATGCAATTAAGCCATACTACAGTCTCAGAGAAAGAGGGGAGTATGGAAAGTGAATTGCTGCTAATAGGAGAACATAGGAATAGTAGATCTGAAAGTGGTGTGAAGGCAAAGGTCCCTGCAAAGACTCAGCAGCACTCTGGGGTGCCAAGACAGGGGTGCAGGCTCTGCTGTAGAGCCTTTTGCAACTCACGTTCTCACTTCTTCTCATGCAAATTGCCCCAGGGGGCAGCAGGCAGAGGATCTGTGCCCTGCAGTGGCATCCATTCCCTCCTTTCCCACCTCAATGGGAACAACCCACCATACAGAAAGGGCACAAGGTCCCACACCTGCTCATGTGTTTTTCCATCCCTATCCTTGCCATGCTCATCCTGCTCAAATGACACAGCTAACACTGCCTTTCTCCTGCTTGCTTTATGCCATAGAGCCCTTGCCTGCAATTGTAACTTCCATTAGTTGAATTTAACTGGCTCCATCTTCAGTATATCCAGCTACTGCTACTTCCACTATTGACTCTTTCAATGTGCGGTGGAGGAGTCCTGTAGTCTGAGAGGCTGCTCATTGTCCAGGATTTTCAGTACTGACAAAACTCCTGAGTATAGGATTAATGTCTCCCCAAGGGCATTACAATGCAACAGTGTTATAAAATATGATAAATTATATTTTAGATTTTTTATATTTATAAGGATAATCAGTTATAAAATGTAATAAAAACGATGTGCTGCAATAATGATAGCAACTGGAGGCAGAGATACCCATGTGTCTGAATCTGTCCTAGCGGCAGTTCTTGGCAGTTCCCCTTCCTTGCAGTGAATCTGTTCACGGGATAGAACCATGCTACAAGCTCAACATGTTCTTTTTCATGTGTTTGTGGAAAACACTATTTTATTTTGTGTGCTGACAATAAGAAAGCATTTTATCTGACTATCATGAGGCCTTTCAAGGCAAAACAAAAAAAAAGGTGGTACTAATGTGGATAAAATCTGTGTGACTTTGCTTGCAATGTGTCTAAGAGGGAGAATGACTAAGATTCAGGTTTTCTTAGTAACTCCATTGTGTCAACATTTCCTGGTTGCAATAGTCATGGGTTTCTCTTTCATTGAAACATGATGAGTTCAGCAACTGGCCTCTTGCTGTGCAGTCTGGAAAGATGATGCTACAAACTATACTAAATCCACTATTGCAGATTCCCTCTGTCCTCCATTCCAGCAGTGCTTTGTTTTCCCTTTGTTCCATAGGCACCTAAGCTTTCCAATTTTTTTTTCAGTGGTCTGATGAAGAAACAAAAAATTTAAGAGAAATACAGGAGAAAAAATCATAGTAGGAAAAGTAATTGTCCCAGTGCTTAAATAACAAGGCAGCTTCAAAATGCACAGAGAATAAGGTATCTTATTTCCAAGTTATTTATTTCTATAGGACTCTTGCTGACTTAGAAGAACGATACAATGATTAAAGCTGACCATCTGCATGGTATTCACTTTTTCTGAAACTTGTACTCTTTTGCTTTATTCTGACACAACAATTTTGTGACATGAAAGCTTGCAGAACTGTTGTAGCAATTATATCTGAAGAGCAAAACTGAGAAAAAAAGCAGCCAGTTTTTATGAGTGGTTATTTTCACATGTGGTCTCTTAATAAAAATACCAACAATAAAACTTCTATTGGCTTCTTTGGACTGAGTTCCTATTGCTGGTATTTGTTCTCTCTTCCCATCCAGGAAAAATGACTTTTAAATTTCATTCCAAAAGCACAAGAACTTGTCAGTGCTTCTTCTTTCTTTTTTCTTTTTTTCCAAAGACCGGTTCCATTTTCCTCTGTCAGCTGTCCAGAAGGATGTGTACTGTGGCTACCAAGTCCCATCTCTGCAGTTATCACTTCCGCTGGAAGGTATTCTTGGAGAGACAAGGTCTCACATCGTCTGTGCCAGCCTCAGAAGGAAGACAGAAAAGTTTGATTTAACCCAAGGTTGAGTCAGGAGTCTTGCAGACAGCAAGGCATTGCTGTTATGGAACTTACCCTGCTGTGCTGTGCATGCTTTGGGGCAGATTTAGGGACCATAGTAAGATTTGTAAATACCAGCTATTGTAATAATAAAACCCAAAGATCACAATTAGTGAATGACTGAAGTAAGAGTTCCATTTGTTGATTACATCTATGCTTGTATATCAATCATAACAGATTTTTAATGGCAAAGAGGCCAATCCTCTTAGAATTCTGAGCTCAGAGCTTGTTAACTGCACTTACATTTCTAAACATGATGATCACAACTGGAAATTACCATATCTAGGGGGTTTTGGAAGTCTGTTTCATTGTACCAAAACCACACTGAGGGTGATCCTAATGATCAAACAACACTCAGTGTCACTTCCTAGGCAAATCCAACAGCACTGTTCAATTCCTTAGCAGTGGTCTACTTTGCATGACTGTATTCCCTGAGCTTCAGTGCAGTACTAACCCACGGTACACAGTGGTGCAGCTCGTGGCAGTGCCACATTACATCACTTTTTTTGGGCAGTGTTTCAGTTCCTGGACCTTATGCTGAAAGAAGTACATAAGCCCCAAAATATTAAGCCTCTCAAAGAGAGATTTTTTCTCTGAGCACTGAAAGACTCCACTGGAGGAGATGATAGCACAGGTACAGCTGTATATTCCACTGTTCTGGCGCTGTCATGTGAAAAATAGCCCCACCTTCTGTGGGACTTCAAAGTCCCCAGAAAGATTTCCACATATAAAATCAATCTGGGACACAATTCATCATCAAAAAGACAGTTTACACCAGCAAAATAATACAGTGACAAAATGCTTAAACTGATAGTAGGTGATAAGAGAATATAGAATCTCAGTGACTTCATGTGTTTGCCAATCTTTCAAAAACTTATGTGTTCATATGTATTGTTTGGCTTCCTGATTCTCTTTGTAGTGAATTATTCTGCAGAACATGAAGGGAATGGCTTTTGTACTTAGGTTTATGAAACAAGCCATTAGTAGGCAAGTATGCTCTAGAAGATGTTGTGTGTTGAAGGAAACAGGAGAGAAAAGAGTGATCAGAGTGATTTTCATGACCTCAGTATTGTGGAAGACAAGAAGTGGATTACACCCTGTTTGTGAAAAGTATGACATCTGGGGAAACTGAGTCCTGTGAAACTACTTGTTTTTATGGAAAAAAGGAAAAACAGCTGACTGAAAACAAACAGAAATTTAAGATTATGACCACAGACATTTAACACCTGACAAAAAGTGCAGAGTAAGTTTGAAAAGATTTCTTCACCAGCAAACAGGAACTAATAACTAATCTTAATAGCTTAGCTCTGATCTATTTTTAAAAGAAATGTAAAAATTCTTGGGGTTTCTCTCCTGAAAGAAAGGTCTGATCCTACAATTACCACCCATCCCAAGTGCTGCCAAGGCTACCTACCCTAAATTCAGTTTCTCAGCAAATTGCACATTAACCTGGTAAACTGAGTATTAAAACCTGGGTTTTTTCAAGTAATTTTGCTCAGCTGGAAGAGAATAGAGAAGGTGACTCCTGGAACAAACAAGGTTGATCTTTTAGCTGCACAGAAATGAATTAATTAACTGAGTACATCTGTACTATGAACTAACAGTCCTACTCACACGAATGAGGATCCACATTTAAAAATGTAGAACTGAAGACAATCTTTCACTTCCTAGGGAGTTCAGATTATTTCACCTCAGTGGAAGGAACTCTTTTATATACATTCAGTTCCTGATTCCATACTGACTACTCTGTCCTTAACTGGGGGCAGAATTTTAAAAGTATGTATTAAATATTCAGAACTAGTTTTGCAGATGATCACAACATTTTAGTGTGATTGGGAGCCTAGGAGAGGTATGTGGGTAGCCTGACTCAATGATTTAAAGTTATTTAATGGATGAATTATTAATTATGAATAATCTGACCAACATGGAAATTTCTCTGCATAGAAATAATACATCTAAAACATTATTATTGTTGTTGTTGTTGTTGTTGTTGTTCATCTTTCCTTCACTTTTAAAAAGGCTTAGACTTTGGCCCTACATACATTAGGCATTTCAAAAAGTGTGAAAAAAAATCTTTTGTATCAGATTGACTGCCTAAATTGATTTTTCTTCCTTCTTCTTTTTATTATGATGTTTTAAGGTAGTGTGAACAAAAAAAGTTAGATCATGAGAGTTTGTGTTGGTTTATGCATTAACTGTTAAAATACAGAGAAGGCATCAGTTTCCATGTGCAATTGTGTATATTGAACAATGTTTAACAAAAACATAGTGCACCCTTTTCTGCTTCCTTGCAGAGAAGTATGGTAGTATTGAACTAACTGATAAATCAGTTTCTTGTTGCTTTTTATAAAACTGGGGCTGTTTTTGGGAAAAATTAGGTGTTTAAAAAATTCTGTCTAAAATGATTCTATTTCGTTTTTACATCTGCAGATGTCACCAGTCTTTACCAATGCATAGAAAAATACAGTTCATGTAGAGGGAATTTAAGCCTGATGACAATTGGCTTGCCTTTCTGTTGCTGCTTGTGAACCTCACAGTAATAGTTGACAGATCATAAATTAAAAAAGATAAGCCAGGAGAGAGCACTGTAGAATGCTTTTAAATTGCTTCTGCTGTTTCATCAATAGGATATAATGTCTGAGTGACTTAAAATGAGAAGAGTGCTCACTGTGTCATACTCATCACCAGTAAAGCTACCATGCTAATCCAGGAGGACTGAAATATTCACACTGAATGATACTGGGAGAGTTATGTATCTGCCTTGACATTACAGAAAATAACCACCAATGGTGATTTTTCCTCTGAGACTCCACTGTAAACCATATGCTGGATTACTACACTTAATCACTGGACCAGGTCATGATCTGCATGTCTGAAATAAAAGTATTTTCAGCTGTTGCTAGTAGTCCACAATCTTGCTTGTGTTTCTTTACATCTGTGCTCTCCTGGGACTATTTGCATTACACTCAATAATCCAATTAATCCATTACCTGCACTTAACCTTTTTAAAGACAAAGTGACATATCAGCTTACAAGCATTACACAAATTGACAAAGCAGAAGGTGCCATTTGAACATTAGTATTCCTCTGAAGTCAGGTTAGTTCTAAAATCCACATTTTAGTGTTTCCTTCTGAGTAAACAGATTCATTTATAGAAAAATGGTTTGATGTGACAGAGACATAGTATGCTCTAAAAATTTCTCACTTGATTAAGAGTTTTAAGACGTTTGGAGATGTAGTTCCCACAGATTAAAAAATAGTGCTGTTTCTTCCATGTTATCACCAGTTTATCAAGATATCCTGTGCGCACTGAATCCATGCATGACTTACAAACCTATGAAGATTGGGATACTTCCTGTGGCAATTTTAGAAGATAGATATATAACAGGTGCCATACTGCTGCAAAGGTCCATCTACCCCATTATCTTGTGGTTACCTCATTACCAGTGGCCAATATTGGATACCTACCCAAAATGCAAATCAAGAGAGGATGCATACATAATATTTGCTCATGTGCTTCTAATATCTATGGTGGCTTTCTCTGCTGCTGTTTTGTTCAGTTGCTTCTTAAACATATATGATTTTTTTTGGCATAAATGAGTTCCTGTTGTGCATGACTTTGTTGAGATATTAGAAAATAAATTAGTGTTATCCTAAATCTCTTCATGGTATTAATGAGCTTATCAATGTCTAGAATACCTCCTCTGATTTGCCACTTTCCATTCCCAGTCTATATGGTTTTTCTGTCAGTCTACATGGTTCTTCTCAGTCATCTGAGTCTAGTCAGGATCATATTCATAGGATAACACTGTTTGTCTAAATGCATATTGAACACATTTAGAGGGTGTGCCACCCTCAATGCAAGTAATCCTGGTCATGGCTAGACAACTTAGACACATCACAAACACATAAATTCAAGTGGTTTAGCCCCTGGGAAAAGAACATGTGTTTGCTGATAGAGATCCTTACTAGCTAATCCAAATTATCTAACTTGCTATGCAAAAGTTCTGCTCCCAAAATGAAGGATCTGTAAAGAATGCTTTGCTTAATTGCTGAGCTCATCTTAAAACTGGCAGAAAACATGCATTGCTGTCATTTTTCAGCTGAGCTTGAATACTAAGCTGAATTTCAGTGACACCACTGTTCAGCACAATGCCACTGCCAGCAATAAACTCATAAGAATCATAGCTGAAATATTTATTCACAAACACAATTGCAGGCTACGCATGATTGCTCTCTGTACATGCATTTCCAGTGGCATGGAAATTACTTGTTTCCTGCTTGGTGTTATTTCTGCTTCAGCTGCTTGGCTTTTGCTCACTCTCCTGGAGCCAGGCTGCCAGGGGGACAAAGACCATCTCCAGACTCTGGAGACAGATGTGCTCTTGTCAGTCTGATCGATGAGCAAGGTGGAAGGCAGAGCCACTGTCTTGTGCTGTGGCTCACAGGGCTGTCATTTACTGTGCTACCTCCAAAAACCAAATGAGATCTTGAGTGGAGGTGAATTTTCTAATTCAATTATCCAATGTCCCAGATGGAAAAGACCTTAAAAGCCCAAACCTGCATCTTCTGCAAAGAAGATGTAATCTGAAAGAAAATCTGGTTCACATGGCACATTTACCTGTGCATCTCTCTGAACTTTGCCCTATTTATGACCCAATGGATGCAGTATCGGCTATTTTTGGCATCTAAGATAAAGATTTATCTCTATTTCTGAGATTGAGTGGACATTAAAGGAAGCCCTTCTGAAGGAACAAGAAAGGGCTATATCTGTCTTCTAATTTATTGGCATCTCTCAAGCAGTTCACTTGGGATTCCAGCACCCAGGGCTCAGTTAACACCTGTTTGTGAGGCCATGCTGATCTCCTTGGCATTGGGAAGAAGCAATCCCAGGCATGCAGTGAGCTTGTGAATGCTGTGAGGCTGGAGATGTGGTGAGAATGAGGATGTGGTGTGTCCAGTGCCACACCCTGTGCAGTGCAACAGAGTCTGGCAATGTGCTGGCTGCAATACAGCCACCTGAGAGCTTTGAACCCTGCCTGTGCCTTTTGCTTCTGGGAATCCCTCCAGGTCTTTCTCTTCAGTAATCACTTGCCATCTTGAGCCTCTGATTCTGTGTCTCTTACTGACATGAGAAGCTCTGTAGGGTCAAGATGGCAGGGTGACATCTTTGCAAATCTTTGCAAACTTTGTCGCTCTGTCCTACAGAGCGAGGATGAGTGGCTGCCCTTATGGTTGTATGCTGGCATCAGGGCAGAGGCTGCCTGTGTGACATCCCACTCAGCATTCCCAGATCTAGCTGGAAGATCTAGCTGGTCCTATAGGATGTGAAAGTAGATGAGTGTTTCTGTCTTACTGCAAGGAAGCTGAGTCAGGGAACTGTTGGGACACATCATTTCATTTGATTGTATCACTTTTCCTGACAATTTCCTCTAGATATTTACTATCCGGAATGCTAAAAAAAACACATTTCCTTATTTATCATGCAGACTTGTTTGTTCCAGCTTCCGGACATGGAGACTTTTGCTGTCTGAATTTGCTTAAGTAATAATATTATACACACTTTCTGCAGAGCTTTTTTTTGGTTATTATTTTGATTAATATTACTTGTTGTGTATTCATCCTTCACTTCCAGTGATACCAATAACAAATATGAATATAGTAACCCTTATAAAATAATGTAAATAAAATTTATAATTTTTGTGTATTTTCAAACATTAGAATTATTCAAGTTGAAAGAAGAATAGCACAACACAAAAATGTATTGGACAACAGTCAGATAGTGGAAGGAGGATTCTCCTGGGGTTATAACAGGCAGCAGAAGGTCTCAAGTGAAAAAGAGAAATTTTGACCTAAAAAAATAAACATTCTTTCTATCTGGTGACTCAAAAGGTCTCTATAATCTGATAGTTAATTAAATACTTCAATTTTTCCTTTTTTCCAGAATGGTAGGAAAAGAGAAAAAAATGTTTTCCCATGTGCTGAACAGAGTCAGGGAACTGATTTTCTGTTTTAGAGAAAATATATGGTTGAAGTTGGGGCAAATGTTGTGTTTGTCACAATCAAATAAGAATATTGTTTATGAGGCTGAGAATTTTCTTGTTTCTGAATGTTTTCAATTAATCAAATTCACATCATAACATCCAAATACGAGATGTTTCTGAGGAGGCAACTCTCTAAAATGTGCAAAAAGCAAGGAATACATAGATGTACATAGGAATTTGGTAGAAAAAGTAAGAGGCAGGAAAAAACCAGCTAAAATAAGCATGGAGTGAATAAGGAGGAAATAATACGAAGTTGTGTGTAGATAACCTAATGCCTCAAGAGATAACAGGGAGAATAATATCCGCAGAAAAAATGGCAAGCACAAAAAAAATAATAAAAAAAGATCTGACAGACAGAATATAAAAAGACTCTGTTGAGTGTCTGTAAACAAAACCACAAAAGCATGTTATCTGGAGACAGTGCTAGGTGCATGCAGTGCTGTAATGGTTGAAGTCTGTCAAACTGATTTCCTTTGTATCCATATTTTCACAATGGAGGGAAATGGATGCTGTTCCACCAGTAGCATCTACATGTGAACTTCAGAGAATTATAGTTAGCTTTTAACAGGATCAGCATCTCTCAGACTGCAACATACTTTGAGCAACAAAACCACTTCATAATCAATCATGAAGTCTGTAAGCTTCAGGCCAAGCTGAGGAGACCCTGGGACATTCCTGTGAGGCTGAAACCCATTTATGATGGATGTTAAGCTGACTCTTTGGGCCAGGGGGCAATTAAGGAGTAGGATGTAGACTCAGCTCTACAATCTTCACATCTAAACACCTAGATACTGAAGAAACCATCTCAAAATAGGAACATGAGAGAAAATGTGCTTCTTTATTCACAGACCATCTTACTCCAGCTCACCAGGGCCACTTCCAGATTAGCAAGTGGTTTTGCAGCATCACACATTTATTCATCTCACCCTCTACTGACCTGCCCAACATCATAATTCCCTTTATTTGCAACTGTGTACCCTACCTTTAAGTTTTGGATGCAGCAAGAACAGCCACAAGAAAATGCTCTAATAATCAGTGGTGCAGAAAATTTTGTAGGAGGTTAACAAGATATATGAAGGCACTGGAGGAGCAAGTATGAGAGGTTTGATTTGTATTGAAGTAGTACTAGTGCTGCAGGAATAAAAAGTTACAAGTTAGACCACAATGTGAGTAGTTACTGTCATCCTCAGATAACAGGAACACATCTGAGATGGCACTGAGCAAGTACTGGAACTGTTCAGTTTGGGAAATTAGAAATGAAGGAAAAATATTCCAATCTGTAGAAAAATTTGTATAAAGTAAAGCTGGCAGCATGGTGTCTAACTGGAAATTTCACCAGGAAAGAAAATAAACCTATGATTTCAAAAAGTACTATCAAAATTAAGTTACCATAGGTGTCAAAAGACTAACTTTCCCATCGTAGATACTCTGGATGGAAGTTAATTTGGAATAAAAAGATGGGAGGCAGGCTGGGCTGGAGTGATCATGCACTGGTAGAATCTGCAGTCCTCAGGGATAAGAGTCAGGTAAGGAGCAAATTTAGGATCCAGAACTTCACCTAAGAAAATTTCTAGCTCTTCAAGGAGATAGTGAAGAGGATCCCCTGGGAGATTGCCTTCGGGGCCAAGGGAGTGGAACAAGTCTTTAAGGAAATCTTCTACAAAGTGCCTAACAAACCCCAGGAGCAAGAATTTGAACAAAGGAAGGCAAGAGACCACCATGGCTGAACAGGGACCTGCTTGAAATACTAAAAGGAAGGAAGTAAATAAAGAGATGAAGTTCAGTTGTGTAGGGATAGGGTGAGAAAGGCCAAGGTGAAGCTGAAGCTGGCAAGTGATAAAGAACACCAAAAAGAGCTTCCATGGGTGTGTTAACCAGAAAAGAAATGACAAAGAAAATGTACCACCCTGGATAAATAAGGTTGGGAAACTTGTAACAACAGATGAGGACAAGGCTGAGGTACTCAACAACTTTTTTGTCTCACTCTTCATGAGTAATATATCTTCCCACACCTCTTGAGTAAGTGGGAGTTACTGACTTGTCAGCCTCACTTTTGTGCCTGGGAAGATGATGGAACACATCCTCCTAGAAGCTGTGCTAAGGCACGTGGAGGATAGGGAAGTGACTTGAGACACCAGCACAGCTTCACCAAGGGCAAATGCTGCCTGACCAACCCAGTGCCCTTCTGTAGTGGACTGACTGCCTCTGTGGACAAGGGAAGGGGTGTGGATGTCCTGGACTTCTGAAAATCCTTTGATATGGTCCCTCACAATATTCTACTCCCTAAATGGGAGAAAGATTAGTTCCATGTGTGGAATCTTTGGATAAGGAATTAGCTGTGCAGCCACATCCAGAAGGTCACAATCAAGGACTCAGAGTCTGAGTCAGTCACAAGTGGTGCCCTCAGAGATCCGTATTTGAACCATTGTTATTTAAAATATTTATCAATGACAGACAAAGGGCATTCTCAAGAAAATTTGCAGATGACTCCAAACTGAGAGGTGCTGTTGACACACCTGAAGGATGGGATGCCGGCCAGAGGGACTTGGACAAACTCAAGGAATGGGCTTATGGCAATCTCATTAGGTTTAAAACAAACAGGTTCAAGGTGCTGCACCTGGGTCAGGGCAATCCCAGACAAGAGTATGACACAAACTTGCCGCACACAGTTTTGGTTCGGTAGCAAAAACAAACACTTATTCTAATGATGAGCTTCTTGCCTTGCAAGCAAAACTGAAGTGGCTGATGGACTTAACTATCTTAACTTTTGTCTCTTTTTTTTTTTCAATTTCAGGCTTTACCATTCAGCCAGTTTCTCCCTGATCTGCCATCAGGATAAGCATAAATCAGCTGCAGTAGAATGCTTCACACTCACTTTGCCTGAAGGCACACACTGTTTCTTAGTTGTTGGGGCCATGGCCTTCTCTGAGGAGCTGTCCTGGCAGCCAGTCTCTGGGAAAGATGTGCACAGGCTGTAGCTGTGTTAGTTGTAGGAAAAGGATTTATCCCACTTCCGGTGGTGAGGTACAGAACAGATCACTCTCACAAGAAGTAAAATAAGGTGTGAGTAAGAGACAGGCACAAGTAGATTGGCATCTTGACACATGGGTGGCAACTTAATGACATCAGCCTTTGTTCCCAAGAAGTCAATAGGTGAGAGATGTTGCAGGTGAATGTAGACTTCTCCAGGGAGGAAAAAGAAATGGTGAAGTAAACAAGAGTTCTTAGCAAAGAAATTAAAATTATGAGGCCATACATCAACAGTTCAGATTAAAATACATGTAGAAAGTAGTTGTTCCCATAGGGGATATGTGAGCTGGATGGAGCCTGGCAATGAAGCAAGAATCTAAGCCAATGTCCTTAATATAGAATAGGCTCCAAAGAGGCTTGGATATGGATATCATCCTCATGATGATATGCTCAGTGCTCTTTAAAATGTAAATTTTCAGCACAGACAATTAAATGTAATCACTTAGTCATATGTCACCCTGAAAATACACCCTGTACATGCTAATTTTTGAATGTTGATTAGAAAAGCCCACGTTAGGGCTCAAGTATAGTACCTATGCTAGAAAATATGGGGAATAAAAGACTTAGGAGAAATCATTTTTATTATATAAACATGCAAAAATTGACTCAGCTCTGTCTAGTTGTACAGCTGAATATCTGGTTTGCTCTGTACCTTTGATAACACGTTTGTTACACAAGAGTAGAGGTGATTGCTGAATGAAGATGGAATATATCACAACAGGCATTACTGCCCTTTTCCTCCATTTCTAAATACTGGAGCTGGTGTGGATATTGTGATGCATACCCAATAGAACTATTGTACTTTCCACATTAGAGATATTCTCCAATCTTTTCCATAATTTATTCATCACCTGCCACTTCCATTGGCAGGGTGTTACTGCATAGCAGGATACTGACTGGGGTAACAGTAAAACTTTCAGAAAAAGCTTATGTTAAGCAGCTCAAGCTTTTATGAAAAGTCACAAGTCTCCAGACTGTACAGACACTCACAGATTTTTCAAAGGTTTTGATACGCTACGGTTTGGCTCACAGTGTTTTGTTCAGTTTTTTTTAGATTTGAGATTAAAATCAAAGTACCTGGTGATTCCCAGTAACTATCCAAACTGCCTGCAAGTTTAAAGATAGCCTTACAGAATCTGGGAGCACTTGTGTGTCAGAGGGGGCAAGAGTGAAAGGAATGTATAAATAAATTCTGAAGTGCTTTTTACAGCTCAAAAATTTGAAGAATGCTGACTGTCACGGCAGTAGAAATTAAACCTGCACTTGGGTTCCTAGTTTGAGGTTTAAAAATCCAAATGGAATTTATAATTTTCCTATCCTATTCTATCTGAAGACCACAAAAAATAACACATCCAGCTCCTTCCACTGTGGCAATTGTTGTACAGTGCTCCAACAGTACATACATGAAGCACTTTGTGATGACTTGGTGCACAGAGCATCAGCAGCTGGGCTACAGTCCTTGGGATGTTTTCATGCTTAGGCAGCATGATATTGCCTCTGCCAGCACCTGGGACAGGAGAAGGATGCTACTGAATATAGCCCTTGCTGGTGCAAAGCCATAAGCACAGACATTGCATCTACAGCCCTGTGACTATGGGTAGGTGATTAACACACACTGGTACAGTTGGAAGATTTATCACCCCAAAACAACAGTAATTATTGCTTTTCCTATAACAGGTACCAGGGCTGCAAACATAGTTAATGCTGATATATGTGGCGTTCTCGATTCTGCTCAGTCAAATGGGTGACAGATACCCAGCCTGTGCAGGACAACCCAATACAGCTCCTCTTACTCAGCCTTTTGTGCCACCTTTTGCCTCACCAAAGAAATTGGGGCCATCTGATTGCAACCCTAGGCAAATATAACGGATTAAATGGAAATAACTCAGACTTGCTGGTTCCTTACTCTAGTTTTATTCTAGTTTATACTTGTAATATTACAAGTGCATTTGCTTACTAACCAAAATGAAAATTTTTAAAAGAAAAATTTGGCACTGTCAAAGTGACTTCTGAAGTTCATTTGGAAAGAATTATGGGAAACATGATGTCAAAAATCTTTATAGTCAAGCACTGAGCACAAAGTCTGCTGTCCAAAGTCTGCTCTCAAAGTAGCATAAATCCAGTTTCATACCCATAGTTTTGGTGGGGCTACTTCAGTTTTACACAGCAGTAACTGGGAATTGAACCTGGATCTTTGCCTTTTATTTTGTCCAAAAAATGGGAAAGTAGAAAAAAGTATGCTTTCAACACAGAGTCCCACAGGAATTCAGAGGGTCATCACATTGAATCATAGTAATTTTCCCAATTGTTCCCCATGACCTCCTGAAAAAAAAAAAAAGCAGCTCAGTTGCTCAGAGTTGTGTCAGCTCAGCTATCAAGAGAAAAATAATGCAGATTTTCTTGATGTATGCATGCAGTGATTGAACATAAGTGTGAAATATTTGCAGTGTGAGACATTTTGATAACTTGCTTTACAGTAGTACTGTGGAGAAGAATTAGTTATTTTCAAAGGCCTTTTAAGTGTGTAGGTGAATTACAAGCTATCACATTTATAATCATTGTAAAAATTCTTAATTAAGAAGTTAATAGCAGAACTGCAGGTACACACTCTTTGATCTTCGCAAAGATTGAAGGCTCAGGTTTAGATTGCAACACAAAGGCACAGCGGTGAGGGATTCTATGATCAACATCTAGTACCCAGGATGTGGTCAGCATCCTTCAGAGTGGAGGTTAAGTGTAAGGGCTTGTCTGTGTAAGGACTTACCCCTGATTAACTCCATGTGTGGACACTCCTATTCCAGAATAGTGGGTGGAGAACAAGTCCTTAAGCTGGAGAAGCATTGTCTCCCTCTTGGTATTATCCTTGGCCATGACCCCAGTGATGGTTCTGAGAACATCTGCTGAGGAAGCTGAGGACAAAGTGGAAAATGAAGCAAGGACTGCCTCCCCAGACAGCAGAGAGGGCCCATAGGCTGGGGTGCTCTCTGAAACAAAACCTTGGCATGTTTACTTTTATATACAGCAGTATGGCATGCTTCCTCTGGAAGGAAAATTGGAATCAGCTGTGTCAACATGTGCCATAAATAGAATACTTTTCTCAGGAAAATAGCCAGCAAAAATAGAGCACAGGAATCTTCAGCCCAATACTTGCTAATGCCAGAAGAAAGCATTAAAGTGAACAATGGAGAAGGATTATTCTACTTAGAAGAAGAAAGCATTGAGAAGGATGTTGAGCCTGGTATTACAGCTCTACAAACCTGTGCAAAGAAAGCAATTTCATGACAATAGATGAAAATTCAAGAGCAGCATTATGGTTATTTGGAATAGCCTGAAGAATCTAGCTGGGAATCCACCCACTGTGGCATGTAGCCAAGAGGAGTGTATGCATCTCAAAATCCTTCAAGGACGCAGTTTGTGAAACTAATTGAGAAAGAGACTGAAGTGTTGTATTAGAATCTTTCTCTTCTCCTAAGCCTGTGGAATGTAACTGGTGGATTCCCAAAGGAAAGGCACAGCTCAGCCCAGTACACTGCCATAGGCAGGCCATTATGGCTCTAAGCTTCCTGAGTTTAGTGTTTGCAGCATGCATTACTGGCTGTTTCCCTCACCATTTCTAGAGGGACACTTAGTCAAGCAGCTGAGCACACCTTAGAGCAGCTGTGCTGTGTTATTATGGGAATGTTTGCTGCAGTGCAGGGAAGTAAAGAGCAAGGTCATATCATTTTGAGAGGCTCTTTGTCTAATTGCAATACTGAGGTCTACACATCCATTAATTTTTCCTTTCCTGTGCTACAGGGTAAGACATACACAAAACAAATAGGCTGTTTTATTGAAATATTTTCACAGGGAATAACATTTCTTTCATTTAATCATTTTCCTCCATGCATCATAGAGAAAAAGGCACTACATAAGAAAATAAGGCAAACAGATTACTGAGCTTGTTTAACTCTTGTTTCTCAAATAGTTTTATCACCTCACTGTATGCATATCTCAAAAGGAGTTGTTACTCTTTGTAAATAGATTGTTTTTATTGTGCTGAGCAGCAGAAGAGGAATGTGGATTTTCAGGGAAGGCAGGGAAAGGGCAGTCAGCCTACCTGCGATGATGTTGCTGACTGATATGAAGGGCCAGTCTCTTATACCTCTTGTGGCAGGTTTGAATAGCTTATTAATTTGGTAGAGTAGCCACAGTATTACACAGCTGTAAAGATAATAGCTTATGTTGAATTCAGCAGGCTGTGATTAGATATAACCAAATCATCATTTGTTCTAGGTAACTCACCTTTTTATGCATCTAACACTCCATCTGCTTTTGAATTAAACATATAAAAAAGGCAATTCCAGCCACCTGTTCCTCTCTTGTGGTGTTTTACTAATACAATGTGTCCATGGGGCCAAAAACTGAGGCGAGTGTGGGACCACTGGAGAGTAGATTAAGCGGCCTGGGGGACACTCTAGGGCAAGTTTCTCCTTCTTGTTACTGGAGCACATGCTAAGACTTCCATCTGATATTACCAGATATAGTAATTTATATTTATAATGCTGTACTCATGAAGATGGCTTTTATCTAATTTCTTTTCATGGAGAGATTTTTGATCTGCTGTTAACAGGAAATTTATAGGACAAGGGGCAACAGTTTTAAACTAAAAGAGGAAAGATGCATATTGCTTTTAGGAAGAAACTCTCTACTGTGAGGGTGGTGAGACACTGGAACAAGTTGCCCAGAGAAGTTGTGGATGCCTCTGGTGGGTTTAGAGTTGGCCAAACTCACCAGCGCACTTACCCATTTCCTGCTATGAGATATGGTTTAGGAGGAGGGCAAAATAGGTTCAAAATTTAAAGGGCATGAAGAAAATTTATATTAACAGAACTAAAAGAATAGGGAAAAAAATCAGAATGAAACCTCCAGAATACTTTCACTCCCCCTGGGCAACTTCTTTCCCATCTGACAACAGACAAAAGTAAAGACAAAACCTGGGATCTTAAATCAGTTA